>NW_026507376.1:0-31220 GCF_026875155.1 Cherax quadricarinatus
TAAAAAAAAAGAGAATTTAAGAAAAAAAGTGAACCCCTCTCACAAGGCCCAAAAACAATGAACCTCCTCTCCAAACCAAAGCAGATGAACCTCCTTCACAAGACCAAAACAGATGAACCTCCTCTCACAAACCAAAAACAGATGAACCTCCTCTCACAAAAACCAACAAAATTGAACCTCCTCTCACAAAAACCCCAACAGATGAACCTCCTCTCACAAACCAAAACAGAGAAACCCCCTCTCCAAGACCAAAACAGATTTAAAACCTCCTCTCCAAAATCAACAACAGATAACCCCCTCTCACAAGACCAAAACAGATGAACCTCCCCACGACCAACAAAGAAAACCCCTCTCACAAGACCAACAACAGAAGAACCTCCTCTCAAAACCAACAAAAAGATGAACCCCTCTACAAGACCAAAACGATGAACCTCTCTCACAAACAACAAAAAGATAACCCCTCTCACAAAACCCAACAACAGATGAACCTCTTCTCACAAGGGCCCAAAAACAAAGAACCTCCTCCACAAGACCAAAAACAGATGAACTTCCTCTCACAAACCACAAAATGAACCTCCCTCACAAACCAAAAAATAACCTCCCCTCAACAAGACCAAAAACAATGAAACCCCCTCTCACAAGGGCCAAAAAACAGATTTCAATAAAACACCCCTGTCGCACGTAATGACAGCATCCCAGTGGTTTTTTCTGCTTAATATTTTTACCCGCATGAAATTACGTTTTTTTTTTTGCGAAAAAAAATCAAAAAATTTTTTGAATTTCCTTGAAGACTACGCTGCCGCGGCCAGGGCAGCTGCTGGGCCCGGGTGCCCCGTTCACTTCCTTAGAAAGAAAAAACTTTTGTTGTTAATAAAAACTTTATTTCTACCCTAATGTAAAGGAAAACAGACCATTGTTGACATCGTGACTATAATATAAGAAAGTCCCTTTTTATGCGAGGTTTCCCGCAAAAATTTTGTCATTTTTATCCCCAGGAGCGCCAACACACCAGAAAACTAAAACCCAGGGCCCCATTTTAATGCTAGGGAACATAGACAGCAGGTGTTTTTTGGAAAACGTCCAATATTTCCAACCGTTTTGGGGCGAAAACACGGACCCATGTGTGAGATAAATGCCGGCAATCGAGCTACGGGGCACTTCAGTCACCCAAAACTGCGTACTCGCTAGTGTTTGTTTCCCCCTTTTCTTTGGTTAAAACCCAAGGAACAACAACTAAATTTTCTCTTATATTCCATCACATAGGTTGTTAATGCATGTTCCATCACAGATTTGATTTCAAGTGTTAAGTGCAGCCTGAGCTGGATTCTTCAATATGTCAGCCAGCTGTGATTCTTCGTATGTACCCGAGCGGATTTTTGTAGGTCACCTGAGTGTGATTCTTTTAGATGTCACCTGAGCTGTGATTCTTCAGTAGTGTCAGCCTGAGCTGTGATTCTCGTAAGTGTCGTCTGACTGGATACTTTAGCTGTCAGCCTGACTGTGATACTTCCAAGTGTCAGCCCCGAGCTGGAACTTCAGTAGTGTCAGTCTGGCTGTGAAACTTCAGAAGTGTCAGCCTTGAGCTGGGACTTCAGTAGTGTCAGCCTGGCTTGGAGACTTCAGTAGTGTTCAGCCTGACTGGCAGACTTCAGTATGTCAGCCTACGGGAGATTCAGGTGTCATCGAGCTGTGATACTTTAGAAATGTCAGCCGAGCTGGGGAAAATTTAGTATGTCAGCCGACTTTGGGGACTTATGTGTCAGCCTGGGCTGGGGGACTTCGTGTATACCTGAGCTGGGAACTTCAGTATTTCGGAGCTGGGGACTAGTATGCAGCCTGGTTGGGGGACTCAGTAGTGTCAGCCTGAGCTGGGGGATTCAGTAGTGTCAGCCTGAGTGGAGATTCAAGTGTCACCGACTGGGAGACTTCGGGGTGTCAGCCCAGCTGGGGACTTCAGTATACAAACCTGACGGAACTTCAAGTGTCAGCCTGAGCTGGGGGACTTCGTAGTGTCACCTAGCTGGCAGACTTCAGTAGGTAGCCGAGCTGGGGGACTACAGAGGGCAATGAGATATGGAAATATTCCCGTAAATTTTTATCAGCTACGACAGCATCAAAGGGCACCTTCCGCACGCTGGGGGAAAACGGAAAACGAACAGTTTTCTAAATGAGGGATTTTCCCGGGCCCGGGTCTTTTTTAAAATGTGGGGGCCCCGGCCTTGGTCCCCATCGGGGTGTCTCGAACCCCAAACTCCCTTGGGAAGTACAATACCCCCCATCTTGTGATATCTGCCCCCAGGCCTACCCAGTCCCCCCCCCTCACGGGGGCTTGTAGGGGGAAGCAGGCCTCCGGGTTGCCATCGCCCTGCGTTTTACTGTTGCGTTTTCTTTTCCTCTCTTTTTGGGTAATAAAAACTTAAAAAGAAAATGTGAAAACACACAACGTGAGCACACACAATGGGAGCACACACAACTGTGGCACAACAACGTGAGCACACCAATTGAACACACCAAATGTGAGCACACACAACGTGAACACACACAACCGTGAAAAAAAACACAACTGTGAACACGCAAACTGTAACACACACAAAAATGTGAACACGCACAACGTGAACAACACAACTGTGAAACACACACAAGTGAACACGCACAATGTGAAACGCACAACTGTGAACAGCACAACTGTAACACACACAACTGTAAAACACACAACTTGGAAACCACAATGTGAACAACCAAAAAATGTAACACACAAAAGTGAACACACACAACTGTAACAAACCCCCAACTGTGAACACACACAACTGTGAAAAACACACAACTGTGCACCACACAACTGTGAAAAACCACAAATGTGGGAAAACCACAATGTGAACACGCCAACGTGAACACGCCAACTGGAACACCAAACATGTGAACACACACAACTGTGAACCAAAACAGAACACACACAAAATGTGAACACACACCCAAATGGAACACACACAACTGTGAAAACACAACTGTAGCACACAAAAAAACGTGAACACACACAACTGTGAACACACACAACTTGAACAGCACAATGTGAACACCACAAACTGTGAACACACACAACGTGAACACCACAACGTAATACACACAACTGTGAACACACAAAGTGAACACACACAAATGTGAACCACAAAAACTGTGAACACACACAACTGTGAACACACACAACTGTGAACACACACAACTGTGAACACACACAACTGTGAACACACACAACTGTGAACACACACAACTGTTGGGCACCCCAACTTTAAAAACACAACAACGTGAACACACACAACTGGAACAGCACAATGGAAACACACAACTGGTAACCACAAACTGTGAACACACCAAAAATGTGAATACACACAACTGTGAGCCACACAAATGTGAAACACACAACTGGAACACACACAACGTGAACACGCAAACTGTGAACCACACAAATGTGAACCACACAACTGTGAACACACACAACGTGAAACACAAAAGTGAAAACCCCACCAACGTGAACACACAAACTTGAAAACCACAACTTTTAACCGACAACTGTGAACCGCCAACTATAACACATACAAATGTGAGCACACACAACTGGATTACCTGGGTTTACCTGGAAGAGGGGTTTTTGGGGGGCATGCCCCCGCGGCCCGGTTTTACCAGGCCCCCTGGTGGGGTCAGCGCCGATCAACCAGGTTTTTGTGCTTTGGTGACGCAAACCAACGTCGAGCCACAGCCCGGCGAAGGAACGACTTTTTGGGGTTGTCCAGTGCCAGCTTGAAAATGCCCGGGGTTGTTGGAATCCCCCTTAGTGTCTGGGAAGGCATTGAAAAGTCCCGGGGGCCCCGACACTTTTGTATGGTCTCTTAACGTGCTGTGACACCCCCGCTTTTCATTGGGGGGATGGGATCGTCTCCAATCTTTTGCTTTCGTAGTGAGTATTTTCGTGGCAAGTTCGGTCTGCCCCCTAGGGTTTTCCAGGTGTTATAATCAGTATCTCCCCTCCTGCGTTCCAGGGGTAAGGTTTAGAAAACCCCAAGGCTCCCGTAATGAGGTGTTTTATCTCCGTTTTTGCGCGCCTGAAATTCTCTGTACATTTCTAGGGCGGCATTTCAACCCCCTTTAAAAGGGGGCTGTTTGAGGCAGCAATATTTCCCGCCTAGAAAAACGGACCTGAAGAGTTCCCCATGGCTGGCCTCCCCCAGTTTTGAAGGGTTCCCCCATTTTTCCCCTCCTGTCATTTTTCTAGCAATGCGATTGATACAATGTTTTGGTCCCCTTTAAGGGGGATCCTCCGCATAATCACTCCCCGGTCTTTGACTTGGTGTTTCGCTCTTTTGTGGCCAGAATTTGTTTTGTACTCTGAGAAGATTTTAAATTTTCCCCATGTTTCCATATCAGTAAATTGAAATTTTTTCATGTTAACCAATTGTTTTCTGCAGCCCACTAAAGATTTTTTTATTCCCCCTGGAGCCTTGCAGTTCGCAAGGGAAAACACTGTCATGCAAATTTGGGGTCATCTGCAAAGGAAACACGGGGGCGTGGGGTGACACCTGTCTATTTGGATAGAGATGAGGGGAGAGGGGTAAGATACATGTGCAACATCTGGTCTTTTTTGTGAGTTTTTTGCCATCCATGGGTTTATCAATACAAATTCCGGACATAACTTGAAGACCGTAGAACTATGTACAGAAGATGAGGTAATTCATCCCTCAACCTAGGAGTAGGTGCGAACAGCACCATAGGTCTCGTGGAGATTCTGAAGCAGAAAGAAAGAATACAGGCCGCTTATAATGAACGACAGTGAAGCAAACGAGGGCAAATTTCACTGGTGGGCGGGATTCCCAATTGGAAGTATGTCCTTCCCAAAGAGAATGGGTATTAGTTTTGTAGTAGTAGTAGCCCGCGTATTGAGAAGTTATGTACATGTCCCTCAGAAATAAATTCCATTATGTTGTCATGTCTGACAATTTACGAATGGTATATAATACCGACAAGCAGAGCGTAAGACACATGTGCAATCATCTTGGTATCTTTATTGGTAGACGTTTCCCATCCCGGGCTTATCATAAAATTTCCAGACATAAAACTTGAAGACAGTAAAATAATGGTACAGAAGATGAGTAATCATCCCCTCAACCTGAGTAGTGCGAACAGCACCATTAGACGTGAGATTCTGAAGCAGAAGAAAAAACCCCTGGCGCTTATAAGTAACGTCAGGTGAAGCAGACAGGGCAAATTCACTGTGGGCGGGAACAAGATGGGACTATACTCCTTGTGGAACAATCTTTCACCCGTTACTCCTCGGAACATTACTCCTTTACGACTACTCTCTGTTTCTGTTAGTGAGAAAATTATAGATCCATCCGACCGACTTTTTCCTGTTATTCCTTTACGCGCATTTGTGCGCTATTTACGCCATGGCACACTTGTCGACGGCTTTTGCAAAGTCTTATATATTACATCTGCATTCTTTTTGTCTTCTAGTGCATTTAGACCTTTCCGTATGATCCAGTATTGAAGACAGACAGGAGCGAACCTGTTCCTAAACCCATTTGCCCTGGTTGTGTAACTGATGGGTTTCTAATGTGGTGATCTTGCTTCTTAGGAGACCCTTCAAAAATTTTATGAACCACAACACACTGGTGAACACCAA
The DNA here is from genome assembly GCF_026875155.1 of Cherax quadricarinatus. Classification (NCBI taxonomy): domain Eukaryota; kingdom Metazoa; phylum Arthropoda; class Malacostraca; order Decapoda; family Parastacidae; genus Cherax; species Cherax quadricarinatus. The sequence continues at coordinate 5,675 of NW_026507376.1, forward strand.
AACTGTGAACACGGCACAAACTGTGAACACACACAACTGTGAACACGCACAACTGTGAACACACACAACTGTGAACACACACAACTGTGAACACACACAACTGTGAACACACACAACTGTGAACACACACAACTGTGAACACACACAACTGTGAACACACACAACTGTGAACACACACAACTGTGAACACACACAACTGTGAACACACACAACTGTGAACACACACAACTGTGAACCACACACAACTGTGAGCACACAACAACCTGTGAACACACACAACTGTGATCACACCACCAAACAGTGAACACACACAACTGGAACACACACAACTGTGACACACTCAACTGTGAGCAAACACAACTGTGAACACACACAAACTGTGAACACACACACACCGGTGAGCACCACAACTGTGACAACACACAACTGTGAACCACACATCTGTGGAGCCACACAAACTGTGAGCACCCACAACTGGAACACACACAACTGTGATCACACCCAACAGTGAACCCACACAACTGGAACACACAACAACTGGTAGCCAACACAACTAGAGCACACACAACCTGTGAACACACACAACTGGTGAACACTCACAACTGGAGCCAACACACAACTGTGACACACACAACTGTGACACAACACAAATGTACACACACAAACTGTGACACACACAACTGTGAACACACAACAACTGTGAACACCCCAACTGTGAGCACACCACAACTGTGATCACACACACCTGTGATCACAACCGCACAACTGGAAACACACACACACTGTGATCACACACAACTGTGAAACACACACAACTCAGTGAAATGAAATTCGCACACTATGCAAAACTTGCCGTTCTACTAGTGTTTTAACTAGTAATAATAATAAAATAATAATAATGATATAGTTACAATGGTACTACTACTAATAATAATAATAGCTATAATTAAATTAATAAAACAGCTATAATGATATAAATAACAACAGCATAATGATATAATAAACCACAGCTAAAATATATAATAACACCAGCTATAATGATATAAGAACAACACTATAATGATATACTAACAACAGTCATAAATGATATAATAACAACAGCTATAATGATATACATAATAACACTATAATGAAATAAAAATAATAGTTATAATGATATAATAACCAACCACTATAATGAATATAAAATAACAGCTAAAATGATATAATAATATAGCTATAATTATAATAATAACAACAGCATAATTATATAATAATAATAATCATTATGATAAATAACAACAGCTATAATGATATAATAATAATACTATTAATGATATACTAACAACAGCTATAAATGATATAATAAAAAGCTATAATGATATAATAACAACAGCTATAATGATATAATAACAACAGCTATAATGATATAATAATAATAGCTATAATGATATAATAACAACAGCTATAATGATATAATAACAACAGCTATAATGATATAATAACAACAGCTATAATGATATAATAACAACAGCTATAATGAATATAATAACAACACAATAAATATAATAACAACAGCTATAATGATTTAAAAATAATCTCTATAATGATATAATAACAACTGCTATAATGATATAATAACAACAGCAAAAAGAAAAATAACAAACAGCTTTATTAATGATATAATAACAACACTATAATGATATAAAACAACAGCTAAATGATATAAAACACATCTATAATGATATAAAACAACAGCTATAAATGTTATAATAAGAATATCTTAAAGATAAATAACAACAGCTATAATGATATAATAACAACAGCTATAATGATATAATAATAATAGCTATAATGATATAATAACAACAGCTATAATGATATAATAACAACACCTATAATGAATAAAATAACAACACTATAATGAAATAATAATAATAGCTATAATGATATAATAACTAAATAGCTATAATGATATAATAACAACACCATAATGATATAATAATAATACTATAATGATATAATAACAACAGCTATAATGATATAAAACAACATCTAAATGATATAATATAATAGCTAAATGAATAATAACAAAACATCTTAATGATATATAGTAACAACACTATAATGATATAATAATAATAGCTATAATGATATATAAAAACAGACTATAATGATATAATAACAACAGCTATAATGATATAATAACAACAGCTATAATGATATAATAACAACAGCTATAATGATATAATAACAACAGCTATAATGATATAATAATAATAGCTATAATGATATAATAACAACAGCATAATGATATAATAACAAACAGCTATAATGAAAAAATAACATCAGCTAAATATATAATAACAACAGCTATAATGATATAATAATAACTCTATAATATTTAATACCAACACTATAATGATATAAACAACAGCTATACATGATATAATAATAATAAGGCTATAATGAATATAAAAACAACAGCTATAATGATATAATAACACAGCAATAACTTATAATAATAAAGCTATAATGAATAAAACACATCTATAATAGATAAAAAAACAGCTATAATGATATAATAACAACACTATACTGATAAAATCATAATAGCATAATATATAATAATAATAGCTATAATGATATAATCACAACAGCTATATAAGATATAATATTATAGCTATAATGATATAATAACAACAGCTATAATGATATAATAACAAACAGCTTAATGATAAAATAATAATAGCTATATGATATACTAAACAACAGCTAATAAAATGATATAATAACAACACTATAATGATAATAATAACAACAGCTATAATTATATAATTAACAACACTATAATGATATAATACAACAGCTATAAAGATATAATAACAACAGCTATAATTGATAAAATAATAATATCTATAAGATATAAATAACAACAGCATAATGATAAATAACAACAGCTATAATGGATAGAATAATAATAGCTATAATGATAGAAACAACCACTATAATGATATAATAACAACAGCTATAATGATATAATAACAACAGCTATAATGATATAATAACAACAGCTATAATGATATAATAACAACAGCTATAATGATATAATAACAACAGCTATAATGATATAATAACAACAGCTATAATGATATAATAACAACAGCTATAATGATATAATAATAATAGCTATAATGATATAATAACAACAGCTATAATGATATAATAACAACAGCTATAATGATATAATAATAATAGCTATAATGATATAATAACAACAGCTATAATGATATAATAACAACAACTATAAAATAATAACAACACTATAATGATATAATAATAATACTATAATGATTCATAATAAATAGCTATAATGATATAATAACAACACTAAAATGAAATATAATAATAGCTAAATGATATAATAGAACAACAGCTATAATAAATAATAAAAACAGCTATAAATGATTAATAATAATAGCTATAATGATATAATAACAACAGCAAAACTATATAATAACAACAGCTATAATTGATATAATAACAACACTCTAATGATATAATAACAACACTAAATGTATAATAACAACAGCTATAATATATAATAACAACAGCTATAATGATATAATAATAATAATTAGCTATAATGAAAAATACAACACTTATAATATATAAATAACAACAGTATAATGATATAATAAATAATAGCTATAAGAATAATAACAACACTATAATGATATAATAACAACACTATAATGATATAATAACAATCAGCTATAATATAAAATAACAACAGCTATAATGTAAAAACAACAGCTAAAAGATATAATACTAATAGCTATAATGATATAATAACAACAGCTATAATGATATAATATACAACAGCTATATTGATATAATAATCAAACTATAATGAAATTAATAACAACACTATAATGATATAATAACAACAGCTATAATGATATAATAACAACAGCTATAATGATATAATAACAACAGCTATAATGATATAATAATAATAGCTATAATGATATAATAACAACAGCTATAATGATATAAAAACAACAGCTATAATGATATAAAAACAACAGCTTTAATGATATAATAACAATAGTATAATGATATAATAACAATAGCTATAATGCTTCTAACAATATTAATAAAGCGTAATGTTTACAAAATTTAATTGCATATCAGAGTACACTTGAAAAGCCTCTAGTTTGGTGGATTATTTTAGACAAATTAAATCCTAAACTTTCTTAGAATTCTTACGAGTGATAAATTTTCCTATCCGTGCTTACAAAGTGTTTTTTTTCTGTGATTATCTCAGCAACATGCCTTTTCCTTTGGGTTGTTAACCAGTTTCTCTATAAAAAAAAAAAATAACCAGAAAAAATTGTTTAAGGATCCCAGGTTCTCCACATATATGTAACTGTATTTGTGTATACCTGTATACCTGTACAGTATTCGGGTGTCCTGAGCGTCCTAGCGTACTAACCTGGGTGATCTTCGTCGATCTTATAGGAAGGTCGTTCCATGGTCCTCTCCTCTGGGCGTCCCCAGTACGAGTGGTCTATATCACTCTTTGCCTAACCTGAAACAATGGTTATGTAATTGATATAACGTCAGAAATTCACGGAAGATCAGTAATATTTAAATAACCGGACAGTGATGTTAGGTAACAGACACAAGTGCAACTAATGTGATATTTTGTGCAACGTTTCGCTCCTAAAGCAAAACGTAGTTTAGTTAATATTTTATTATGCACCCCATACCCCATCCTGTGGGCGGTAGTCCCTAAAAAGATTACAGAGTACATATTGGTCCCGGGAACTGCCTCAAATTTTTGATAGCTGAAGCAAGCTAAGAGGCAATGAACTCACAATTTACAAAGGGAATGACTAACAATAACAAAGGTAATGAACCCATGTAGTTCTATCCCACAAACATTACAAGTTTACAAAGGTTTTCACAGATTACAGAGTACACAAAGGTCCAGGGACCGGGCTCCACAGTTTTGATGGCTGAACTAGGTACAAGGTATGAACATCACAAGTTACAAAGGTATTAACTCACATTTAACACAAGGTAATGAATCTGGTAAGAAGTACTTACTTTATACATGGCTGCAATCAAGACCAAATTTTAGAGTAATGAGCAATTCACACTTTCCACACCCGGTCTACAACTGTAGTGAGTTATTGTGCAAATGTTGATTGCTGAGTCTCTCTCTCTCACACACACACACACACACACACACCCACATACAAATACATACACACACACACAAAACACACACACACACACACACACACCAAACTCATACAACACACGCACACACACCAACTCACCCACACTCAACACACACTCACACTCATACACACGCACACTCATACTCACACACACACACACACACACCAACACACACAACACAAACACACACACACGACATAACACACACACCAACACACACACCCACACATGCACACATGTGGTAATGCTTTATTTACAGCTAGCAAAGCAGGGTATTTCACCCGAATGGTCTGTAATATACCACTGTGGAATAAAATACTTACCATTTCTAACACTTCTGAGTGAGTTTTTCTAAATTCATTAAATTTAATCGCCCCTCCAGTACATAATACGCGTGTGACAATACTCCACCTGGCAAAGCTTTACATTTCGTTGGTCACATCTGGAGGTGGGAGTAACCTGCCAAAGAACTTGTAACCCAGCCGGTAGCCGGCGGTAGTGACAGCCAAGAGTCTGCTAATTTGTTGGATCACCAACAGACATGTGGCTCCTCCTGCATGATAAATGAAGATAGAAGGACTCACTGTTGCAATCTCCCTGAGCCTTAAGTCCATAAAATTCAGCTGAAGTTCTTTTCGTATTAATGTTCTCAAACACACCTTACAAGCCAGATGTAATCTACCCCCTCTTTGAAAGCAAAACAGCTTAGCCAATTTATCAGGTCTACATGCATCTGAAGACCAATGTGAGAGGAATCCACAGCATGTGCACTCACTCTGACTCCACTGTCCACAATCCTACCAACCTGTGTCTGCTTCTGACACAACATAGCCACAATTATGCTTAATGAGTTAGAGCATTTAAGGATGAAGAGAATCACTACAATTAAACTGTCAATCTTTGATACATAGAGCATATCCGTGCAAGGATATGGCAAACAGTTCTGTCTGAAGGTAGAGGCCCAATTATTGTTGCGTGCTCCATTCTTAAGAGAGCCATCACTCGTACGACAACAGCAGACTCACAATACCACTGCACCAGTGATTGGTGAACAGCAACCTTCAACGTAAATAATGTGCGAGAGTGTGTGCTGTGTGACTAAGTTATCATCAGCTTATGCCTCAAGTTTGTCCTTCAAGGCGAAGTTTTGGTTGTGCTTTAGAAGTAGTTTGGGGGAAATGGAGGAATGGGTAGTTTGGAATGGGTAATATTCAATAGCGGAAGAAGTGCCGCTGTTGCCTTATCTTGACATAGAATCATGTATCGATTCTGCGGAGTCGGTTCCAGTCTTTTCGATCCAATCTGGAGAGTGTTCACACAGTGCTGAGAAAGGTTGGAGGCTTCTGTCAGGGTTTGAATGAGCTTGCCTAGCATATTAACCCCAATTAGGATATTTTTCTTCAGTAACACGACTCTATGCTTGGAATAACAAGTTCTTTTTGCATATTAAAATTTGTGCAGTACAGGGCAGCCTAGGATGATCCTCATTGCTTCGTTCTGCAGTTTTCACACCTCCAAGCTTCCCGTCAGACACAAGAGCAAGTAGTGGCGCGCTTAATCAACCACTGAATCTAATTAGAAGCAAGATACATCATTTTCACAATTTTAACTTAGCACCAGACCTGTTGTGGAAAGCCAGCCACAACCTAAGTGCTCTTCGTCGTTCTTTGTATTGTCACAAAGTCTATACAACAGGTCCAAGTGTGAACCTCAACTCCTAGATACCTGTTCCGCTAACATATTCAGAAGAGACCCATCATGCAATTGATCGACGAACTGTGCCTCTCTGTCGAGGAGGACGCCGTAATGAAGTATTGTTTAATCAGTAGAATTAAACCCCAGTCCTGACACAGGCTAGTACATGAATAAGACTTTTGGTGTTGAAATCCGGTTGGTGTGAATCATTATATCATCACATAACTAATCACATAATTATGGGCGACTAGGCATAGCATTAAGTAATGCATTAAATAAATATTGAACAGTGTGGGACCTGAGCACACCACCTCCCTTTGGGGTTTCCTAATAAAGCAAACGTTTGCCACAATAAAATGTGGCATTAGTTTGCAATTGTGTCCTTATACCTAACAAAAAAACATCTGTTTTAAAAACCCACGTCATACATGATATTTATACCGGATTTATACTAACAAATCGCAACAGACGAAATTATTCACAAATATTATCTCCTTCCACAGCAGATTCGCACCTATAACCTCGGCATCAAACTTGTAAACCTGGTTTGGCGAAATTCCTCACCCTTGTGGCTATTTGCATAGGTTTATCACTCATTCGCGATTAATCATGCTGCTTAATCTATAGCTGCCTTCTAAGAGTTTCTTACAGTCCCGATTTAATGTGCCAAACCACTCAAAAATACACAAATCGAAAACTTTCAAAATTAGGTAAGTAAACATAATAAAATCCATTCTTTTTCACAAACCGAAAGTTTTCAATAAATATTCTTTTTTTTTTTTTGGGATTTTCAAGGGTTTCCCTTAAAAACGCCTTTTACACTTAAAGGTTTTTGGAAAAATTTTTTGAATCATTTCAACCTGAAAAATTAAAACTCGTTTTTAAAGCCGTGTAAGCCTTGAGGGAAGTAGTCAGGGGCCCACTTGACCCCCTGCGCAAAACCGTATTCTGCCCAAAATGTGGGGCGACACAAAGGGGTCATTAGCCACAAAAAACATTCCCTAAAAATTTTGACCCCAATTTTAAATTTTCTTATATTTATTTTAAATTTTAAAAAAGGTGTAGGGGTTTTTTAAACGTAAAAGGGTGGGAAACTCGTTCGCATTCGTTTAAAAGGGACACAGAAAACCGGGTTTTCTCAAAAAAAATTTATGTTGGTTTTTTGTCTAAATTTTATTTTTTAACTTGAAAGGGTGTGTGTACTCACCTATTTTTTTACCCCCTTTTTTTGGGGTTTGGTTGGTGTTTTTGGTTTGTGTGGGGGTTGTGTTTGGGGTTTGTTTTGGTTGGGGTTGAAATAAAAAAAAAACCCACAGGGGGATTTAAATTTGGAAGGGGCTTCTGCCTTTCGGGGTTGCCATCAACCACATCTTCAACAGCTTCGAATTTAAACAGAAATGATGGGAAAGGCCAGGTAGATTCATTCTTGGGGAGGGGTTTCAAGTGGTTTATTTTGGTTTTTTTATAAACACGTGTGTTTTGGTGTGGGTGTGTGCGTGTGTAAAGCCTATTAAGGAAAAAATTGTCCAAAATTAAAAAAATGTTTTGTTACGTGGGGTATTTTCTCTTCTATTTCTAAAATGCCATTTGAACCTGGGAAATTTATATTATCTTTGGGAGGGGATAATGAAAAAACCTTCAAAACTAGGAATCCCAAGCCCTTGAGGGAAAACACTTCTTAAGGGGCCCCGCTTGTTTTCCTTTTCTGGGGGCGGGGGGAATTTTTGTTGGCCCCACAAACCCCTGAAAACCTTTAAAGGAAAGGGGTTTGGTAAATTGCTGCCCTAAAAAATTGGTACCAGAAAAAAACCTTCGGGGCCCCCGCTTTAAAGGAGTTTAAAAACCCTAAATTTATGGGAGCCCCTTTGGGTTTTCCCTAAAACCTTTACCCCGGGGGAACGCAGGCGGGGAGATACTAAATTATATATCCCGGAAAATCCAAAAGAGGGATTTGAAAACCCAAAAACCCCTTGCACACAAAATCACTCACAACAAAAAGCAGAAAGACTCGGCAGACGTTTGGGAAAACATTCCCCGATAAAAGGGCGGGGGTTTTTTTATTTTTTTAGCACTTTAAAGGGGGGGGAAAAAATTTTAAAATAAGTGTCGGGGCCCCCCCCCGAAAATTTTCAACTGCCCCCAGCAAAACAAAAGGGGGGATTTCCCAAATGGGACCCCTGGCTTTTTCAAGCAGACACTAGACAACACCTGAAGTCGGTACCGGGCCAGCCGGGCTGTGGTGGGACGTTGGTTTACTGAAACCCAACAGTAACCCCTGGGTTGAAAGGCTCTAAAATCCCCCCATGAACCCCTGGTCACAGCCCGGGGCCCCCCGCTGGGGGGGTTGACCCCCGGGAAAAACTCTCCCCAGGAAAACCCCAAAGGCTTTTTGATCGTTTCCCCAATAGATTTTTCAAACCCGGCAAATCTTACCAAATTTTGCCCCTCAGCAAAAGCTTGACGCCCCAACCCAAAAATTAGTAGGGGGAAAAGGAAAGCCATGGGGAACCCAAACTAAAGGGGTCCCCCCTGCGGACGAGAGAACAAAAATTTTATTGGTTTTTTTAAAACGTGATGATTATCAAAAAAAAAAAAGGGGTTTGTGCCGTATTTACTTCATAGATAATTTTGAAAAATTTTTAAATAAAAAAACACAAGGGAAAAATATTTTTTTTCGTTGGGTTCAGAATGTTTTTTTGCGAAATTACTGCTTTACCCGTTTTTGCGGAATTATTGATACAGGGAAAATTTAATTAATACCAAATTTTGGTTTTTTTTTAAAAGAAAATTCCCAATTTTAAGACAAAAATGGGGCAAATTTTTACCCAATTAAAGGCACGGCAAAAACCCCTTAACCAAAGTTAAATATATTTACCGTGCAGAATAGGTAAAACTTGCTACCCTTGGCTTAAAAAAAGGAAAAACGCCCCCCTTCCCTAGCCGATAAAGAAAAAGAAAAAAATTGTGTTTTCCAAATTTTTTTCGCCAAAAATCTTTCCCTAAACCCTAACGAAAAAAAAATTTTATATTTCATTGTGTTTGTTTCTTAAAAATTTAATTGAAACTTATCTAAAATATAAACTTAAGAAATCGTAATGCCCACGATTGCAAAAAAACCCCCATTATATATATATATATATAAAAATATTTAAATATATATTATAAATATATATATATATATACATTTTTTTTAATTTTTATATTTATATATAAAATATATAAATATATATTATATATATAAATATAAAATTATAAAATATACATAAAAACATATATATATAATTTTAATATTTTTAAAAATATATATATATATATATATTATATATTTATATATTATATAAATAATACATCCTTACCATCATAGAGCCCCATTAAGGTCGGGGACCAAATCAAAACCCCCTTTCAAAGAGCTGATCAAATTTCGCCAAGTGACTCGCGGGACAGCTGGAAAGGACCTGCCCGCTGGGCCCTCGTAAAAACAAGTACGACATGCACAGTCCCGGGAAGGTGAGAGAAAAGTTACGAGGTAAGGGGGAAATGGGAAAAAGGGTTTATAGAATATCGACACGTAAAAAAATAAACAAAAAATGTACAAATAATGTGATCCGTTTTGACTACGTTCGCCCACCCCATTCTCCACCTTCTGTATTTTTTATCAGGTAAAATCTTTTTGTGCTTCAAAAAATAACATATGGGCGAAACGTAGTTTTTTTATTTTTCCTTTTAGAAAAGGGGGGGTTAAGTGCTTTTTGAACGAGTGATAAATGAAAGAAGAGGACGGGAAGTAAAAAATAAAAAGACAAAAATAAGAGAGAGAAAAACGAAAAAAGGCAAAAAAATAGAAAAAAGAAAGATTAAAAAATAAAAGAAATAAATAAAACAGCGAGACGAAAAAAATCACGACACGGGAAAACGAGAAATTAGAAAGACGTAGATAAGAAACATTTAAAAAAACTGAGTGACATGTAAAATTTGAAAAAAAAAAAAGGCAAAATGAGAAAAATGTGAAAAAAAGGTTTTTTTGGGTAAACTTAAATTTTAAGTTATAAACGACCCAGGATTTTTTCAACCCACTTTTTTAAATTTTATTTTAAATTATTTCGGGATCACCAAACCCCACCCTGATAGGGCAGGGGACTTCCTTATTTTTTTTTAGGGATTCATGTAGTCGAGTTCCCGGGGGACCAATTTACATAAAACCTAAAGGGTTTAAAGCTGTAGCCTGAGTTTTCACTGACCAACTACAGTAAAAACCTCACTGATTACTGTAGCTGAGTTTCACTGACCAGACTACAACGAAACCTCACAAACTTAACTGAAACCCTGAGTTTTAAATGACCAACTACGGGTGAAACCTCACGACTTAGCTTAGTCTGAATTCCTGACCAGACTACAACAAAACCCTCCCCTACGTAACGGTCCCTGAGATTCACTGACCAGACTACAGTAAAAACCCATTTGACTTAGTTTTAGTTTTGGATTCACTGCCCAGATACAACAAAAACCTCACTGACTTGCTGAAACCTGAGATTCACTGACCGGGCAAACAGTAAAACCCTCACGACTTAGCGGGTAGCCTGAGATTTTTTAACAAGTTGTTGGGGAAGGGCAAATATGTAACAGTTGGGTTTTCTTTATTTCAAAACTTTTTTCGCCTAAAACAGTAGGTTTTCTTCAATTTTGTATAAAAGTTGATGGGAAGCAAAAGGACTTGAAGACATGAAAATCGCCCTCTTCTGCTTCTTTAAAACTTTTCTGTCTCGAGGAAGAAGCCTACGTTAGGCGAAACTTTTCGAAAAAAAGATCCCTTTAACGGGTTCCATATGTTCTTCCTAAAACTTGCGGTATTTTATCCCATTTTATTGTTCACAGTGTCCCGTATTTTTTTACCTTTAGCCCCACTTTACTAACCTGACTGTAAATCGTAGGGTGTCAAAAACCCGTCTCATCACAAGGGTTAGGGGTGGGGATGAAAGTGGGGATAGCCGCATCTGGGAACCTTTCCCCAGAATTTGTAAAGAGAATGTTTCCAGATGAGTGAGAAATTTATTAGATGAGAAGGGGTAAGTTTTTTTAAAATTTTTCACTAAAGTCCTTGAATTTAAAGCCATTTCCTGGCGAAAAGTTTCCAGAACAAATTTTTGGGTTTTTCAAAACACGTAAGCAGGGACCCAACCCTATTTTTTGAGAAAAAAATTGTGGTTTCCCGGGACCTTGGGAAAAAAGATCAAGGTCCCAGAACTGAAAAAGTTTTGCCCTTTCTTGGGTGTCAAAACCAATTTGTCGGATTTTTACCAAGGATAATACCACACCCCCAAAAGGAAAAAAAAACACCCCAAAAAGTATAAAAGGGGGTTATTGACGTTTCGCCCACCCGAGTGCGCTTTTTCAAATCACAAAACAGAAAATACCCGGGTGAATAGTAAATGAGTGGAGGTCAGGGGGAGAAAAGCTGGGTAGGTTAGGGTCTGAGACTGACCTGTAAGGGGCCCCCCAAAAATGTTTGGTGGTTGAAACCGGGGACCGGGGCCTGTAAGGGACAGCTAGATATTTTTGGGAGGGTTGGGGCCTGAGACGGGCCTGTAAGGGACCGCTGAAAATGTTTTGGGGGGTTGGGCCTGAGACGGGGCCCTAAGGGGGCTCCTAAAAAATGTTTGGTAAAGGTTTTTCCCGAGACGGGGCCCTTTAAAGGGGCCCCTGAGAAAAATTTTTGGGAGGTTTGGGCCTGAGACGGACCTATAAGGGACCACTGAGAATATTTGGTAAAGGGTTTGGGCCTGAGACGGCCTGTAAAGGGACCGCTGAGATTAAATTGGCAGATTGGATTCAGCGGAAAATTTTAAAGGGAACCCCCTGAGAATGTTTGGTGGTTGGACTTGAGACGGACCTGTAAGAGGGCCGCTGAGAATGTTTTTGGGAGGGTTTGGGCCTGAGACGGACCGTAAGGGGGCCGCTGAGAATGTTTTGGGAGGTTGGACCTTTAGACGGGGCCTGTAAGGGACCATAAAAATTTGGTTTGGGGGACCTGGTTGGGACATTTAAGGGACCGCCGAAAGGTTTTTTGGGAGGGTTTGGGCCTGAGAAAGGGCCTGTAAGGGACCACTGAGGAAAAGGTTTTGGTTTGGTTTGGGCCTGGACGGACCGTAAGGGGCCGCTGAGAAAATTTGGTAGGTTGGAAACCCAAGACGGACCCGTAAGGGACCGCTGAAATTTTTTGGTTTGGTTGGACCTTTAGATTTGGGCCCGTAAGGGGTGCTGAGAAGGTTTTTGGGAGGTTGGGCCTGAAACGGACCTTTTAAGGGGCCCTCGGGGGAAATCTCTAGCCAAGAGACTTTTCGTTATCCCCACATAACGTCCCCGTGGGAGTTTTTTTATCAGATTTCCCAAACCCCCCCAGCTTTTCCACCGACTCCATCCATAAAATACTTGGGGTCCTAATTTTACCCAGGGAGATCTGTTTTTTTAGGGAAGACAAAATTTTTGCAACATTAGGTTTTCTTTATTTTGAAAATTTCGCCTACACAGTAGGCCTTCTTTAGTCAAGTTTCAGAAAAGTTGATTTGAAGCAGAAGATAAATTTAGAGGGACCGACCTAACCAAAAAATTGAGTTTCTTACCTCTCCTAGTGGCCTACTCCCCACCTCTTGGCGCTTTTTAAAAAAAAAAACAACCTGTTTACTTCATCCCATAAAAGTTTTATACTATGGAACAATGCTCTTCCCCCAGGGTAAAGGGGCTGACCACCTCAAAAATTTAAGGGGGGAGGGGGATTACATTTGGCTTCAATTATCTTCTGTTCTATCAAATTTTCTTTTACTTGACTGAAAAGCCTACTGTGTAGGGGAAACGTTTATAATAAAGATACCTAATGTTGCATATGTGGCCCCTTTCCTAAAAACCCCTTTTGGGATTTTAAACCATTTTAATGTTCAGATCTGTTTGTGGGCTTTATTAAAACCCCCCCCGTGTGGGCGAAAAGAAGTCAATAAACGATCACATTTTTTATTTTCTTTTTTGTTTACTTTCCACTGTGTCGGCCTTTTTAAAACCCCTTTATCTCCAAAACCTGTTGTTAGGTAAAACACTTTTGCAACAGTTAGGTATCTTTATTTCGGGAAAAGTTTCGCCTACAAAGGTAGGCTTCTTTTTGTCAGTAAAGAAAAAGTTGATAGAAGCCCGAAGAGCTTTTAAGACGATGTAATCAGTCCCACCCCTTAAAGTTTGAGGTGGGGCAGTCCCTCATTGGAGAAGAGCATTGTTTCCGTAAATCGAAAAAAATTTCCCCTTTGTCTGAAACAAAATCGTTTCCCTAGTTTTGAAAAAAAATTATTTTTTCAAATACGGAACCCAAACTCTTCCCCCAGACGGGGGGAAATCCACCTCAAAAAAATTTTAAAGGGGGAAAGGACTGATTTCATCGTCTTCAAGTCCTTCTGCTTCCCATCAACTTTTCTGTTACCCCCCCCCCCCCGAAAAGCCTACCGTGGGAGGCGGAAAAAGTTTTTGAAAAAAAGATACCTAACTGGGGTGGAAACCCCAGTCGGTTTGGGCCCCCCACTCCAAACCAAAATACATTTCTAATGCCCGGAAAAAAAAAAACCCCCCCCAGTACCCAAAAATACCACCAGGGCCCATAAAATTTTTTCTTTTCAAATAAACAGGGTCTAAACCCGCAAAAAAAACAACAAAATAAACCCTTTTTCCCCTGGACTGCTTGCAGAGGCAAAAGGGAATGTTCGCGGCTTTCACTGAGAAACCCCCAAAAAAGGATAATTGGGAAAAGAAAATGGATCCCCGGTTACAACCTATAAAGATGTGACAAGGAAATGAACAGGCAAAAAGGGGGGGGGGTTTGGGTGTACATTGCAGAGTCACTTTTTTGCACGAAATGCTAAACCTCAAATGTTTTTTGAAGTTTTAGCAGTAAAAGGCGAGAACCAAAACCTAGTCATTTTGATAGTCTACAAGCCCCCGGATGCAACCTCCCCAGGGAGTTCCCGGAACCCGCTGTTAAAAATTGACCCCCTGTCCCGGGAAAAACCTTTCCCCCCCTGCCCCCCAACATCTTGGCTCCTGGGGATTTAACTTAAGGCCCCCTAAAAGGGGGGAATATAGCAAAAAATATTGTTGCAGTAAAACACCAGGAGGGGAGCTCTGATGAAAAATCACCCCTCAGCGGCTTTTAAATCTCTGCACAAAAATTTTAATTTAAACCAGCAAATAATAGAGCCACTAGAAATGGAGAATACATAGACCTCATCTTCACTAAAAAATGATGATCTGATAGAAATTTTTCACCCTATTTAAAAACAATTATACTCCCGATCAAAACATAATTGAGGTTCAGGGCATGTATGCGCGGGGCCCCCGACCGACATAAAAGAGATTAGTCACGAGGGAGCATTCACCCAAAAATTTAACTTCAATAAAAAAACAAAAAAGTGGGGGCCCAAAATAAACCCAAATTCCCCAACCCATATTAAATGGGGAAAATTTTACTAAGCAACAAAAGACCCCAAAATTATGCCTAGAACGATTAACTCGGTACACTCGGGTTATGCACAAGGCTTATTCCCCCTAAGAAAAAGGGAAGGGGTAGAAGTAAAAAAAGAAAGGGGACGGCCCCTTTTCC
Source organism: Cherax quadricarinatus (assembly GCF_026875155.1). Taxonomy (NCBI): domain Eukaryota; kingdom Metazoa; phylum Arthropoda; class Malacostraca; order Decapoda; family Parastacidae; genus Cherax; species Cherax quadricarinatus. The sequence continues at coordinate 21,234 of NW_026507376.1, forward strand.
CCAAAAGGCGACGGAAAAAGAATAACAGAGCGGCTAAAAGAGGTCCCAAAAAAACTGAAATGCGTTTGGGGGACCCCTGGGCAGAAAAAATAGCAAAAAATCGAAATTAAGCTAAAAATCCCCTTTTGGAGTCAGGAATCGCCGGAAGAACCCAAAAGCCATAAAAAGAAATCGAAAAAAACCCAAAGTATTTTTTCTCCTATGCCAAAACAAAATCAGAACAATCGTTTCCCGTATTGGGCCCCCACTTTTAAAAAGATGGGTCCCACACAGATTTACAAAAGGAAATGAGGGGGGCTAATCAAATCCCAATATGGAAATCCCGTTTTTTTGCAAGCCGCTAACCGAAATGAGGTCGAAAATCAAAATGAATTTTTTTTTTGAGGAGGGCCCAAAATTTGATTTAAAACAAGCCATCCCATGTTTTCCGGGGGCCCAAAAAAGACTTCGAACAGGCGATAAATGGGCATTTCCCATGGGACTTTTGGGCCCCCGGGGCCCGACTCATGGAACCCCGTGTTCATCAAGAACTGCAAGAAGCCCCCCTTTACGAAACCCTTTTTCCTTCCTTTTGGAGAGGGAGCATGGGCAAGGGGGGCGTCCCACAGTTTTCTAAAAACAACCCGACATTTTTCCCCACTCCACAAAGGGGGCAGTAAAGAAACAGCAAAGAATAAAGACCAATAGCACTAACATCCCCCTATCATAAAAATTTTGAAAGGGGGCCTAAGAACCCAAAATTAAACCCCGATCTAGAAACCCAAACAGTTTTTCACAAACCCCGGGCCAAAAAAGGGGTTTTGAACAGGTCGCTCCTGTCTGTCTCAAATTGGACCACTACGAAAAGGTCCTAAATGCACTAGAAACAAAAAGAATGCAGATGTAAAAATACAGACCTTTGCAAAACCCCTTCGACAATTGCCATGGCGTAATAGCGCAAAAATGCTTGCAAAGGGAATAACAAAAAGTCGTCGATGACTAAAAATTCCTCCTAACAGAAAACAGAGATAGTCTCAACAGAGTAAAGTCCGGGGCAGCTACGTGAAAAGCTCTGTTCACAAGGCACATACTCGCTCCCACTTTTCCTCCCTTAATCCAATAGAAAAGGGAGTCCCACAGCCCGTTTTTTCCTTTGCAGATACACCCGAATCTGCATGACAGTGTCTTCCATTGCAGACACTGCAAAGCTCCAGGCAGACACAACCAAAACTTTCAGTGGCTGCAGAAAAATAGAATTCAACGATGAGAAATTTTCAATTACCAAAATGGGAAAAAGAGGAAATTAAATCTTATCAGGACAAAAAAATTTTTGGCCACAAAATAGACGAAACACCAACGTCAAAAGACCGGGAGTGATCATGTCGGGGGATCCCACCTTCAAGGACCATAACTTTTGTATCAACCCGCATTGCTAGAAAAATGAAAATTTGGATAAGAAAAAACCTTCAAAACTAGGGAGGCCAACCCCATGAAACACTCTTCGGGTCACTTTTTTTCTATCAAGGCTGGAATATTGCTGCACACTAACAGCCCTTTCGGGCAGGTAAATTTGCCGACCTAAAAATGAAACAAAACTTTAAACGGCGCCCCAAAAGGGGGAAAGAAAAAACACCTCAATTATTGGGAGCCCCTTGAAGGTTCCTAAACCTGAAACCCCTGGAACGCAGGAGGGAGATACGATTATAAAACACCGGAAAACCCAAAGGGGGAAACTAGTACCGAACTTTGCACCAAAAATCCCCCCACAACGAAAGCAAAAGACTTGGCAGACGATGCACCTTTCCCCCCAATAAAAAAGCAGGGGTGTCACTAGAAACGTTAAGAGACCATACAAAAGTTGTCGGGGGCCAACGGTTCCCAAAACTGCCTCCCCCAGCACACAAAAGGGGGATTACCAAAAGACCCCGGCAGCCCTTTCAAGGGGCACGGGACAAGAAACCAAAGTCAGTTCCGGATCACCGGGGCCTGGGGCTCTATTTTTTTTGCGTGCAGCCACAGAAACACCCCTTTGATCACTCTAAACCACCAGGAGGCCGGGTCTCAAACCGGGCCGGGGGGGCGTTGACCCCCGAACCCCTCGGGGAAAGGTAAACCCAGGCTCCGGGTAAACTTTTTGCAATTGTCTTCCCTAAAAACCTTCAAATTTTATAAAATTTTAATGTTAAATTTCCCCCCTTACCAAAATTTTCCCCAAAAGTCTCTTCACCCTCAACACTTCCCGAAATTTTTTCCACGCGTTCACCCACCTCCTTGACCACAAGACAGAATAGGAAATTTTTAAAAGGGAACCGAAACATGTTTTTCCCCCGGCATTGAGGAAAAACCGGGAGTTTCGGGGGAAATGAAGTGAAAGTAAACGATTTTGGGTTCCCTTTTCCCTCCGAAATTCGAAAAGACAATGAACATGAAAAGGAAAAACACTGAAAGCGGGCCCCTACGGCCCATATTAGGCAAGTTCTTTTCAAACCCAACCCCACTAACAAAAAAATTTTTTTAAAACCCTTTTTTATGAAATTTTAAGAAAACATGGCAACATCGGATATCTAAAATTTGAAGAACTTTTTCGCCATCCAGTGGCTTTATCAAAACAGATTCTGGACAAAAATAGGAAGACAGTAGAACAATATACAAAAAAAGAGGAAATCAGTCCCTGGGCCCTTGGGAAAGTTAGGTTCACAGCATCGTGGGGAGGAGAACCTGGAGCAAAGAAAAAAAACGGGCCTTTTATATACGTCGTGGATAGGGAGGGGCCGACGGGGACATGGGCCCCCGGTGGGCGGGTTTCCCCCCAGTGAATAGGCCCTTTCCCCAAAAAATTTGGGTTATTTTGCAGCAGCCGTGAAAAAGGTCTTTTTAGATTTCCTCTGAACCAAGATTCCAGATTTTAAATTGTTACCCCCATCCCCTGTGGAAAACTTTTTTTCCAAGAAATATGTGGGGAGTAAGAAAACAAAAGCAACAAAATGCCCTTTTTCTTGGGGCAACGTTTGTGCTCCCAGGAGTTTTGTCAAGCCTTTTCCCAAACAGTACATAAAAATTAAGACACTTGGCAACATCTGGTTATTTTTATTTAACGTTTCGCCATCCAGGGGCTTTACAATACAGACCCTTTTTGGACATAATAAAAAAACTGAAAAACTATATCCCAAAAGATGGGGTAATCACCCCCTCAGCCTGGAGGGGGGTTTTTAGAGAAAACCGGGTATTGTATACCTGTCCTTGCACAAACAGTACTTTAAACCAGAGGGTATTATAAAGGCCTGAGTGAGGTGCAATACTAAGGTAGTAGTATTTAAGTGACAAAATTTCCAAAAATTAAAATGTCAAAATTAGTTCCACTTTGTCCTCTTATTTTTACAATTGACGGGGGAAAACACCCCCCTTATTAAAAATTATTTTGGAGGAATCAGCAGAGATTTTTGGGGTCGCCTGAACGAGCATCAAAATGCCGGGAAAAACAGGGACATTTAAAGGGTAGGGCCTTTGTCCTCCACGGGAACTCCACGGGACATCTGATGAACTGCAATAAGGCACAACTCCGTCCCCCCCAAAACCAGACCTTGGGATACCGACGATGTCGGGAAACCTCGAAAAATTTTTCTAAAAAAAACAATTTTAAAGGGGTGGGGGAAAGGAGGGGAACAGGAGAAAGAGGAATAAAATTTTTTGGGTTTTTGGGGGTAAAAGAAAATGGGCCCAGTAGACACTTAAATTTACTTCAATCCCCGATAACTGCTCTACTAAAAGGTCAACCCCAAAGAGTGGGGCCGTGTTTGTCAACTGGAGCTGGTGCATTAAAGTCAGCCGGGAAAGTTAAATGCCCCCACTGTTGACTATCTCAACATTGTCAAAACTGCCCCCCCCGCCCGTCAACATTGAAAATTCAAAACATTGACCCACTTGGCCTGCGTCTCTTTCAACACGGGTAATTCAAACCCCAGTGTTTTCACTCTTCTGGGGCCCCTCCTATACACATTTTTAAATAAAAAAAGGATTGGGGAAAAAACAAGGGGCAAATAAATTAACATTAAGATATCTTTTTTTGGTTCCGTTTGGGGGGCCCGGGGGGGAACCCGGGGGTAAACCCCAAAAAAATATTTAAAGTGAGCTTTAAAAGGGCCCACCGTGTGGGAAAAAACGTACCTTCTGCCCTGTAAAAAAGGGCTCAGAAAACCGGGGAAACGTTTTCGGCCAACCAGTGACTTTCTCATTTAATACAGAGGGGCACGGAAAGACCCAAAAGGGCTTTGGGAATAAATCCCTCATTTTTGGACTGATACATCGACCCCCGGGCTGTGGACTAATTACCTCAAATTTTTCCCACAAAAAAAAAACCCAAGTGATACAAAAATTTTCCCCTTATCAACTTGTCGGTTTCTGACCCATTTATTTAACAAGGGCAAAAGGTATGTTGCAGAATGCTTAACTAAACCCTTTTAACCCAAAAATTTGGAGGTACAACAAAACCAACACGATAACCCAGGGGATGCATCAGTACAAATTTCCCAAAACACTAAGTTTGGGGTTATATACAACTTATTTTGTTTAAAGGGAAGGGTGTTTTTGATCCCAGTGTTTGGCCCCTTTTTTTTTTGAGGAATGGGAATAATATCCCTTTTAGAGATGTACCCAAGAAACCTCCCCTTTTTCCCAAGGCAATGTTTCCCCCAAAATTTAGTTTTTGCCACCAAATTGGCTATTTTATTGTGCACCCCAAATCCACATTTTGGAAAGGTAGCGCGAGACATATGGAACAAAAAAGGGCCCTGGGAACTGGGCCCCCAAAGGGGTTTTCACAGGAAAAACATATGGATTTAAAACTACAATCTAAAATTAAAACTTATCTTTACAAGCAAATTTGGGGAAAATTTCTTATTAATCTGGAAATTTTAAATTTTCATTAATAAGATATCTTGAATGCCCATGGGTTTATCATACTGTCTGTCCTGTATTCCTCAATAAGTGAAAATTTAAATCACATAGTTTTTCCAAGAAAGTGACCAAATGCCTAAAACACAAAATTTTAAACCCCCAAGAGGGAAACACCCCACCCATAAATTTGTAAAATTTAAAGTTTAATGAACACTTATTTGGGGAAATTTGGACTGTGGGGGTTTAAAAAAACGCAATAAAGATTACTTAGATTCTATGGGGCCATTCCCCTGGCGAAAAAATACCACTACGAGCCCAAAATTTTACTGAGACAATGGGTTTTCTCTAAAACAAATAACCCGCACATAAAAGAAAAAAGCCTTACGAAAACGTTTCGGGCCGACTTGGACCCCTTGGAAAAAAGTCACACCCGTGTGGGCTTTTTCCAAAGGGCCCCAAATCGGGGCCGGGAAAAGCGTCGGGAAGCTTCTGTTTTTTTATGTGCGGTTTTTTTTGTGTATCGTTTTCCAGTCAAAGAAATTTTGCCCCTTTTTTTATTTATTAAAGTTTTCCCCCTCTGTGGGAAAAAAACGGAGAACTAACCGGAACGTAAAAAAAGTAGGGCCCGGCCCCCCGCAGGGAGGTCTTTTACCCGGACAAAACCCTTTATGCCCCGGCAGAAGACACGGGACCAGAACCACACTACCCCCCACCCCTTATATAAATCCAAAAACCCGATGGCCCCCCACCACACTCTCTCTCTCTCTCCCCCTCCTTTTCTCTCTCTCTCTCTCTCTCTCTTTCTTTTTCTTTCCCCAAAACACCACAATCATCCCCGCACTATTCAGAAAAACACTGGTTCACAAATAACACGGGGGGGGGGTATCTCAAAAAACACCGGGGGGGAACTCAAATAACACGGGGGGGATCTCAAATAAAACGGGGGGTATCTCAAAAACACGGGGGGACTCAAAAAACACGGGGGAGGTATCCAAATAACCGGGGGATCTCAAATAACACGGGGGGGGATCTCAAAAAACAGGGAACTTAAATAACACGGGGGAACTCCAAAAAATTTCGTTTTTTGACAAATAAATTTTTCCCTTTTTTCTGAAGTTTTTTGTGTGATTTAAGATGCTTTTGGGGCATTTATTTAATGAATGTATAAAGAAAAGGGGATTTTATATTGTTTTAGGGAAAAACACAAAATTTTAGTTTTTAATCCTATTTTTTTAATTTTCACTTTAAAGTTCTTTCATAATTTATAATAACTTATAAATTTTTTCATTTTTAGTGAAGGTCATCTTTTTCAGGAAATTATCAAGCAGGTGAAAGTTTCCCAGGGAAAAGGGTTTCCCCAAAAATTTTTTTTTAAACTTTCCCTGTCATAACCCAAATGTGTGACAACTGCGTAACCAAGAACGACCTGGCTTCAGTAACTAGAGAACGGCCTGGGTGGGAGAAAAAAAGAAACGACCTGGCTGCAGTAAAACCCGAAAAACGACCCGGCTCGTAACCAAAGAACACCTTGGGTTTCAGTAACCCAAAAAACGACCTGGGTGGGAGTAACTTTGAGAACGGGCCTTTGGGTGCATTAAAACCCAAAAACTAACCCCGGCTGCAGTAACCGAGAATGACCTGGCCAGTAACCAGATAATTACCCGGCCCGCAAATAAACCCGAGAAAAGACCTGGGTGCATAACCAGATAATGACCAAACCCCGGGGCAGTAACCAGAGAACACCTGGCTGCATAACCAGAAAAATTTCCCCGGGTGCAGTAACCAGAGAACACCTGGCGCCCGTAAAAAAGAGAACCCCTGGCTGCAGTAACCAGAGAACGACCTGGCTGCAAATAACCAAAGAACGACCTGGCCCGCAGTAACCAGAGAACGCCTGGCGCAGTAACCCCCAAGGGAAAACCTGGCCCGCATAACCAGAGAAGACCTGGCTGGGAAATAAACCCCAAAAAACGGCCTGGGGCAGTAACCCAAAAACGAAATGGGTGCATAAAACCCCCAAAACAACCTGGCCCCAGTAACCCGAGAAAAAGACCCGGCTGGGGTAAACCCAAAAAACGACCTGGCTGCTGGGACCCAAAAACGACCTGGGAACCAAAAACGACATGGCTGCAGGGAACCAAGAACGACCTGGCTGCATTAAAAAAGAACACCTTTCGGGAGTAACCAAAGAACGACCTGGCGCAGTAACCAAGAACACCTGGCTGCAGTAACCAAGAATGACCTGACTGCAGTAAAACCCGAAAAACGACCTGGCTGCAGTAAAACCCAAAAAAAAGGCCCCGGCCCGCAGTTAAAACCCGAGAATGACCTGGCTTGCATAACCAAAAAAACGATCCTTGGGTGCAGTAAAACCCGAAAGACCCCGGCTGGTAACCAAGAACGACCTGGCCCGCAGTAACCAAGAATGGGGCCGGGGGGTAAACCCTGAATGACCTGGCTGGGGGAACCAGTGAATGACCTTCTGGGGTAACCATGAAAAGACCTGGCTGCAGTAACCCCCCAAAAGACCTGGGTTTGGTAACCCTGAAATGACCTGGGGTGGGGGAAACCCTGAATGACCTGGCCGGGGGAACCAGAATACCTGGCCTTGGGGAACCATGAAAGACCGGCTGGGGGAACCATTTTAAAACCTGGTGGGTAACCATGGGAAAGACCTGGCGGGGGAACCATTTAAAGACCTGACGGGGTAACCAGTGAATGACCTGGCGGGGTAACCAGTGAAATACCTGGCCCGGGGAAACCCCGGAATGACCTGGCTGGGGTAACCATGAATTCCCGGCGTGGTAACCATGAAAAGACCCCGCTGGGGTAACCAAATGAATGACCGGGGTGGGGTAACCAGTGAATACCTGGGTGTGGTAACCAGTGGAAAAAAAACCCCTTTGGGGAACCCCGGAAAAGGCCCGGCTGGGGAACCAAATGGGAAAGACCTTTGGGTTTGGGGGAACCATTTAAAGACCCGGGGGGGTAACCAAGGGAAAAAACCTGGCTGTGGGTAACCATGAAGACCTGGCTGGGTAACCCGTGAAATGACCGGCTGTGGTAACCGTGAATGACCCTGGCTGGGGGAACCAGTTTAATGACCTGGGTTTGGGGGAACCAGTGAATACCTGGCTTGGGGGAACCCTTGAATTTACCTGGGTGGGGTAACCTGAACGACCCGACTGGGGGGAACCATGAAAACCTTTCCCGGGGGAAAACCCGTGAATGCCTGGCCCCGGGTAACCAGTGAACACCTGACTGGGAAAACCCGTGAATGACCTGGTTTTGGGGTAACCATGAATAACCTTTGGGTGGGGTTTAACCCCGTGAATGACCCGGGTGGGGTTAAAAAAAAAAAAAAAAAAAAACCCGTTTAATTACCCCCGGCTGCATAACCATCCTGACCTGGCTGCAAAAATCATCATTTGGGCCGGCGCTGCAATCATTCAGTTACCTGGCCCCGCTGTAAAACAGTCCCGTGAAACGGCTGCCCGTAACCAGAGCCCCGGCTGTTTAATCCGGGCCTGGCGGTAACAAGTGACCTTGGGTGTAGTAACCCGTGACCCCGGCTGCTGTAAACAGTGACCTGGGTGCTGTAACCCTTGGGAAAGACCTGGCTGCAGTAACCATCCCTGACCTGGCTGGTCCACCAGTTCTTTCACTCGCCTTTGAAGACGAAAACCCAAACAACACCTAATCATTATTAATATTTGTTAAAAACGCCCCAAAAAAAACCCCAGGATTTATGCAGCTAGGGGGTGGATAACTAGTTTTGGGGAGTGGGAAGGGGAAAAATAGCTCCAAAACCTTGGGTCAAAGGCTTCACAAGCCTCAAGACTCTTTTTTAAGGAAAAAACGATTGGAAACTTAAGTAGGAAAAAAGACTTTAACCCGGGTTCCTTTCCCCTGAATTTAAAGTATTCTGTTTCCCCGATTCTTTTTAAAGGGGAAAACCCCTTGGGTTCAGGAAGAAGCCCTTTTCCTTTTTCCTTTTCCCCGGATCAAGCATGGTTCCCTTTCCCTTTCTCAGTGCTTTTATATAATGTTTTTGGGACTGCCCATGTGTATTAAATTTTGGGGGTTCTTTATGTGTATAATTAATTTTTCATCACAGAAATTTTTGATTTTAAAACTCTGTGTATAAACAGAATTAAAAGGGGAATTTGAACCCGTGGTCCCCGGCATACAGCAGGGCCCAAAGCCAAGGGCCCCATTGAGTCCCTATCCAATTTTAATTTTTTTTATTTTACACTTGTTATGACCTGGTATAAAATGGTTACAACACAAGTACACGAAAAGACCCAAAACCCAAAAAGTGTTTCCCGGGGGCCCAAAACTTTTCAATTGCCCCCCACATACATAAGGGGGGTTTTCCAATAGACCCCCTGGGGGTCCCCTTTAAGAAGGCAAATGGGCAGGCGCCTAAAGTCGTAAACCGACCAACCGGGGGTGTGGTTCTTAAAGTCAGCTTGCGTGCGGCCAAACCGAAAAAGCCCGTTGAAACAGAACCCTGAACCCCATGACCCCGAACCAGACCAAGCCTTTGGGGGGGTCGACCCCCGAAACCCCTCCAGGTAAAATCCAGTTAAAAAAACGAAAGTAGGCGAGCAAGAAACGAATGCAAAAGCTGGCTATCTTTTTTTTTTAAAACGTTTAGTTTTACATGGGGGTTTTTTTAGTCAAATTTCAGAAAGGGGAAAAGAACAGGGAAAAAACGTATATGGCAAGGTAAAGATTTTGAGGGGGTCAGTCCCCCCAGTTTGGAGAAGAAATAGCTTTTTTAGTCCTGGAACAATGTTTCCCGACTTTGGAGCTTTAAAGCCACTGGATCCCGTATCAAACCTTTCAAGACGTCTATACTGCTACATTTTTGCTCACCAGGACTTTTTCTCAAATTTTTTTTTTTTTTAAAAATTAACACACCTGCAACCTTGGGTACTTTAATGAGGAAAACGTTTCTCTTTTTTCACCCGTGGCTTCATCATTTCCCAAAAAAGGTGAATGGTAAGAACAGGATGTGTTATATATAAACCCGTGTATTTTTTTCAGTTCGTTTTTGGTTTTGGGGAAAAACCCCATTCACCGTTTTTATATCCCTTAACCAATTGAGAT
>NW_026507377.1:0-21196 GCF_026875155.1 Cherax quadricarinatus
TGAGATAACAATAGAGATGAAGAAAAAGATCATTGATAAGTATGAAAGTGGAGTGCATGTCTCCGAGCTGGCCAGGTTGTATAATAAACCCCAATAAACCCAAATCGCTACTATTGGGGTACAGCTGCTGCGGGCTGCTGTCCCACCGTCAGCTGCTGCTGCTGCACTGTCCAGATGCTGCTGCACTGTCAGCTGCTGCTGCACTGTCAGTTTGCTGCTGCTGTTGTACCACCGTCAGCGCTGCTGCTGCTCTAGCATCGTCTGCTGTGCTGTAGCATCGTCTGCTGCTGCTGTAGCTCGTCTGCTGCTGCTGTAGCATCGTCTGCTGCTCTGTAGCATCGTCTGCTGCTGCTGTAGCATCGCTGTTGCTGCTGTAGCATCGTCTGTTGCTGCTGTACCACCGTCACTGTTTGCTGCTGTAGCACCGTTGTTGGTGTGCTTATTGAGAATACCAAGAAACAATTAAACCCCCAGAGGATTTGCCACCCAGGAAAACCCCAAAAAAGTCAGTGTCATCGAAGACTGTCTAACTTATTTCCATTGGGGCCTTAATCTTGTCTCCCAGGATGCAACCCACACCAGTCGACTAACACCCAGGTGAACAGGGAAAAATGCCTGGAACTAGTGCTCATATTGGTGAATTTAAAGCCAGCAAAGGTTGGTTTGGAGATTTAAGAATCGTAGTGGCATACACAGTGTGATAAGCCTGTTCTGGAAGAAAATGCAAACAGGACCTACAGTACCCCAGGGGGGAAAAGGCACTCCAGGACACAGTGTCCATCAGTCATTGCTGCATCTTTTAATAAAGGTAAGTGTCATTTTTCTTCATTTAGTAGAGTAGTACATGCACAATATATTGTGCATGTACTACTCTACTATTGTGCATGTATCCTTCCTTTGTGTGTAGGAAAATGTATATTTCATGTGGTAAAATTTTTTTTTTCATACTTTTGGGTGTCTTGCACGGATTAATTTGATTTCCATTATTCTTAGGGGGAAAATTCATTCGCATACCGAACATTTTCGCATAACAAACCCGCCCTCTTGCACGGATTAAAGTCCTATGCGGGGGTCCACTGTATATTATATAAAAATATAAATATATTAAAATATATATATAAATTTATAAAATTTAAATATAAAAAAAGAAAATTAAAAAAAAATTTTAACAAATCCCTCCCCCACAAAAGAGGCAGGTGCCCAAAAGAAAAAAATTAAAAGAAAAAACTTTAAATTCAACACTTCCCTCCAAAATCCAAATAAACCCCCTTTTTTGCAAAGGTGCCCCATTCCAGGATCAGTTAGTATATATAAAATAACCTTTCCCTAAATCCAAAATTTACAAATTATACCCTTTTCTCACACTTTCCCCAAAAAAAGCTTGTCAGGTCCCAAAAACCATTCATCTCCATTCACTCCTATTTTTAAAATGCTCATGCACACTTGCTTGAAGTCCAGCTCCTCGCCCACAAAACCTCCTTTACTCCCTCCCTCCAACCCTTTTGGATGACCCCTACCCCGCCTTCCTTCCCCTACAGATTTATACGCTCTCCATGTCATTCTACTTTGATCCATTCTCTCTAAATGACCAAAACCCCCTCAACAACCCCTCTAAACCCTCTGACTAATACTTTTATTAACTCCACACCTTCTCTTAATTTCCACACTCTTGAATTTTCTGATAATATTTACACCACAAAATGCCCCTTTGAAAGGGCATCTCCACTGCCCCCCAATGCCTCCTCGCTGCAGATTTACAACCCCAAATTTTTTCTCACCCATATAAGAGTGTTGGTACCATATATTTTTCAAACTTTCCCCTTCTTTGCCTCCAAGATAATTTTCTTTGTTCCACAAAACCCTAACACACCACTCACCTTTTTTTCCCCATCAATTCTATGATTAACTTCATCCTTTTAAAAACCATCCTCTGATACGTCAATCCCAGAACTGAAAAATTTTATTCTTCCATAACTCCCCCTCCCCAATTTTTATATCCAATTTTTCTTTATCAATTTTTTTTATATATAAATATATATATATATAAAATTTTTATATATATTATAAATATATATATATATATTATATATATAATAAATATAAATATATAAATTTTTATATATATATATATATATATATATATATATTATTATAAAAATATATATTATATTTATATATTATATATATAATATATTATTATATATATAATATATATATATACGGTATATATAATATAGAATTGATGAGGGAAAAGATGGTGGTGCACTTAGGGTCTGTGGAGACAAAGAACTTTGTCCTTGGAGGGAAAAGGGGAATGTATGAGAGTATAGTTTTACCAACACTCTTATATGGGTGTGAAGCGTGGGTGATGAATGTTGCAGCGAGGAGAAGGCGGGAGGCAGTGGAGATGTCATGTCTGAGGGCAATGTGTGGTGTAAATATAATGCAGAGAATTCTTTGTTTGGAAGTTAGGAGGAGGTGCGGATTCCCAAAAAACTGTTGTCCAGAGGGCTGAGGAAGGGTTGTTGAGGTGGTTCGGACATGTAGAGAGAATGGAGCGAAACAGAATGATTTCAAGAGTGTATCAGTCTGTAGTGGAAGGAAGGCGGGGTAGGGGTCGGCCTAGGAAGGGTTGGAGGGAGGGGGAAAGGAGGTTTTGTGTGCGAGGGCTTGGACTTCCACAGGCATGCGTAAAGCGTGTTTGATAGGAGTGAATGGAGAAAAATGGTTTTTAATACTTGACTTTGCTGTTGGAGTGTGAGCAAAGTAACATTTATGAAGGGATTCAGGGAAACCGGCAGGCCGGACTTGAGTCCTGGAGATGGGAAGTACAGTGCCTGCACTCTGAAGGAGGGTGTTAATGTTGCAGTTTAAAAACTGTAGTGTAAAGCACCCTTCTGGCAAGACAGTGATGGAAATGAATGATGGTGAAAGTTTTTCTTTTTCGGGCCACCCTGCCTTGGTGGGAATCGGCCAGTGTGATAATAAAAAAAAAAAAAAAAAATTATATATATATATATATATATTTTATGCAAGGAATTCGCGAGAGCATGCGAAATATACACAAACACTGATCTCTGGCTGAAGGAGATCGAACCTACGAACCTTAGGACAAGGTACGCAGTGCTTTTCCAATCTACCACACTGGACAATACCTTGGCGTTAGCATGAGCTACACATTTGATCCAAGGCAGCCAGCTTTCAGGTAGAAGGCTTACAGCTTGTGAGATGAAAAGCTGTAAGCCCTTTTCCCTGAGAAAGCTGGCTGCCTTGGATCAAACGTGTAGCTCATGCTACACGCCAAGGTATTTTTCCAGTGTGGGTAGATTGGTAAAGCACTGCGTACCTTGTCCTAAGGTTCGTAGGTTCGAGTCTCCTTCAGCCAGAGATCAGTGTTTGTGTATATATATAAATATATATTTATATATATATTATTATATTTTTATATTTTATATTTTAAATGTGTGTGTGGGGTGTCATTAACTACATTGTCATTAAATGTCAAAACATCTGAATATTTGTTTTTTCAGAAGACCCAGTATGCCACAGAAAATTCAGTTGACAGGAGCTCAGAATAGAAAGATTACCAAAGAATCAAGCGAAAGAAATGCTGTGATCTTGGCAAAGACAAAATTCCTTACAAAATTTTTCTCTGCTTCTGTAGTGGAAAACATAGAAGCTACTAATGAAGAACCAGTACCACTACCAGATGATGTTTCTTCTGAGGATCCACCCACGTTCCCAAGTACATGTACATCTGCAGAAAATAAAAAGTACATACAAACTCAAGATAGTAAAGGTGATGAATCACCACAACCACATTCTACAGATACTTCCATAAACATGGACAATGAAGCCCCACCATGTGATTCAGACCCAGCCATGTAGTTTCCTGTCAGAGAACAGCATGTGTCCTTTTGGTCAACTGCCACCATATACTAGATAGATACTGAAAGCGTGACACCAAAGATATAAATAAATACACATCGGTAATTATTATATAGTGTAGATGGAATATATTACAAACTGAAAATTATAGTCAGTTATTCTTAAAGTCAATAAAACTGAGAAAAATAAAATCAGATGTCTTCTTTGAAACCTAACATATTTTTTTTGAAAACTGCTGTTTTTCATTCATTTTAGTTAATTCCTTATTTGTAATTCAATTTAATTTCCATGTTGAGGGCCCCCCCCAAACATAAATTACCCCCCCCCCAAGGTCTAAATCCAGCCAGGGCAGTAAGGTGTCCTAGGGAGTGAAAACTGGGGAAAATTCGACACCGATGCTCAAGGTGAGCAAGAATTACACTCCACTAACATCAGTGCTTTAATTGTATATGTGAACTATAATAAAACTGCCAGATTCAAGAACATTCACAAGAGATGTGTTTTGATCCCTGCACAATTTAAAAAAAAATTCTCCCTCATCCTATAACCCCATTTGTAAGCGAGTTGTCTTTCAGTTCATTAACTTGATCGCATCCAGCATAAATTGATGCAGGATGTTTACATACAGTTATGTCTATATCAGCATCCTGGGACAACACTGACCTAATTTGCCCGAAATGCTCTGCATAATAAGTGGCTTCCTATATAGCAGTATGCGACTGATGTCGGCTAGGCCTGTATACCTTGTACATGTACTTGCAGAAATAAAATGATTATTATATTAGCTGGTGATGCTGATACAACCCCCCAGAGTGATACTTGTAGCCCAGCTGGAGCCCAACAGGATGGTTATGGGTTTTACCTGGAGTTTACCTGGAGAGAGTTCCGGGGGTCAACGCCCCCACGGCCCGGTCTGAGACCAGGCCTCCTGGTGGATCAGAGCCTGATCAACCAGGCTGTTGCTGCTGGCTGCACGCAAACCAACGTACGAGCCACAGCCCGGCTGATCCGGAACTGACTTTAGGTGCTTGTCCAGTGCCAGCTTGAAGACTGCCAGGGGTCTGTTGGTAATCCCCCTTATGTGTGCTGGGAGGCAGTTGAACAGTCTCGGGCCCCTGACACTTATTGTATAGTCTCTTAACGTGCTAGTGACACCCCTGCTTTTCATTGGGGGGAGGGGTGCTTCGCTCCCAAGTCTTTTGCTATTTTGTGGATTTGTTTTTTTCGGGGTGAAATTTTGGGTTTATTTGTCCCTCTATTTTTTTAAAAAGGTTTTGTATATAATATGAAATCTCTCCCCCTGCTTTTCCCGGGGAAATTTAAGGGGTTTTTGGGAAACCCTTTCAAGGCTCCCAAAAAATTGGGGGGGGTTTTTTTATTCCGTTATGCGCGCCGGGGAAAGGGTTCCTCTGTACTTTTTCTAGGTCGGAATTTCCCTGCCTTGAAAGGTGTGTTATTTTTGGTGCAGCAAATTTCCACCTAGTTTAAAAAAAAGGGTGCCCTAAAGAGGGGTCATCATGGGTTGGGCCAAAAACAAGGAGATTAAAATTAACAAAACTAACTCTACCCAATCGGGAACCTCAGGGGTTTTAAACCGGGAAAAGTTCCTTGATGCCAAAAAAGGGGGAAACTTGTTTTCCAAAGATACCCTCATAAACCCACCCTTCCTTGGATCAAAACTTGAGTGTTTTCTCTTTTTCCCTATGGCACTTTTTGGCCCCCCTACGGTTTTTTAGTTTTCTTTTTCCCCTATGAATGAATGAAATTTAATAGTGTCCCTGGAATGTTTTGCAAGGGCATATTTAGCTGTCCCTTTAAAAAACCTTCAAGATTTTTTAGAGGAGCTATATTTTTAAACCCTTTCCTTAAGGGGCCCTTGGCAGTTTTAAAGCTAAACCTTCCCAAGTTTGGCCCGGGGAGCGGGAAACACACTCAAGACATTTGAACCTGTATTTTTAACTCATAAAAAGGGTTATGAGTTCCAAGGGCCTGACCTGGGAAAGGGCCCAAGGAAATTTAACTCCCCCCAAATTTCCCAAATTGGAAAGTGTATTTTCTTTATTTATGCATTTCTATTTTTAAAACATCAAGTCTCCCCAAAACACAAAAACCACTATTTTAAACATCTGTTTTTTTTGGGCTGACAAAACCATAAATAAATTTTGGGCAAAAAAAAAAATTTTTTTTTAAAAAAAACCTTTCCAATTAAAGGGGTTTTTAAAATTTTTAAATTAATATGATATAAAACAAAAAATTTGGTTTTGATTTTTTTTATAAAAATTTAGAAATTCAATTTTTTTTTTAAATTTAAAATTTTGAAAAAATAAGGGGAACTTTTTTTATAAAATTTTGGTAAAAACCTTCCCAATTTAATTGTTTAAAAAAATTTACCTTTTTTTGGGGGTTTGCCCCCTGGGATATATCGGGATTCTTGTTTTTTTTAAAAAATTTTAAGTTTTTGTTTTTTTAATCACAAAAAATTGGAATTACCCAAACAAGGGGAAGATGGCCCCAATTTTTTATAAGGGAAAACCCCTTAAAGGAACATAAAAACCTTTTATTTATGGGGGGTGATAGGAAAATTTAACCATTGCCACCCAGATTTTTAAGAAAAACCCTTTTCAATTTTTGTTTGCTCTTTGCATTAAAATAAAACCCCACCACTTTTTGAGAAAAAAAGAAACCTTTCAACTTTAAAAATTCAAAATTTCCCATCCCTTAAAAATCAAAAAAACCTATTTTTTAAAAATTGATGAATAAGAATTTTCAGTTTTTTCATATTTTGAAAAAAAAATGAAACAGGGGAATTTTATTTCTAGGGGGGTTTTTAAATTTAA
This sequence comes from Cherax quadricarinatus, assembly GCF_026875155.1. Classification (NCBI taxonomy): domain Eukaryota; kingdom Metazoa; phylum Arthropoda; class Malacostraca; order Decapoda; family Parastacidae; genus Cherax; species Cherax quadricarinatus. Next base: position 6,726 of record NW_026507377.1, read on the forward strand.
GGGTTTTTTGGATCCGGGTTTCCCCAACCCCAAATTTTAAGATTTATAACTTTACCATTTCCCAATCCTCTCAAAAGCAGGATAAAAACCCCCTTCACACATTAAATTTCCCCCAACATTTAAATTGGGGGGCCAAATTCTTAAAAACCCCCGAAACAAAAAGGCCTTTCCGGAAAAAGTTTTTTAAGAAAATGTTAAATTTACCTCCCAAAGCAAAATAAATTACCCAAAGAAAAATTGGTGTTTAAAAAGGGATTCGGGGCCCCCTTAAAAGAAAGAAAATCCCATTGGGGGAATCTTTTTTGGACACGAACCTTTTAATAAATGTTGACACAAAACTCCCCTTCCCCCCCGAAAATTTACCGGGGAAATCCGGGTAAGTTAAATAATTCCAATTTTGTAAAGGGGGAACCAACTACCCTTTAAAAAACCCCTGGTTGGCCCAAACCAAAAACCAAAAACCAAGCTTCTAAGAGGGGGGCCGGGGAGCTGGTTCACCCCTGAAACCCTTAATTTAAAAAAGGGGGAGGCCGCATGCACATGCCGGGGGGCCAGGAAAGGAAAAAAATTTTCCAATTAAACCTCCCAACCAACAAAGGGGTTCCGGGGGGGTTGGGGGTCTTAAAAGGGCCCGGGACAGGACCTTGCTTTAACTGAATTTTACCGGGATTGTGGTTAGTTTTTTTCGGGTTTTTTTGGGGAAGGTTTTTTTTAAAACGGGTTAATAATTTTTAAAACCAATAACCGGGGGGGTTTTAGGGCCGGCCCAAGGAGGGTGGCCCAAATTAACCCCCCACCAGGAAATTGGGTGGGGATTTTACAATTAATGGGGGAAGGCAAGGAAATTACTATTTTTATGAAAGGATAAAAAAGGTAGGAAGCGGGATGAGGGGAATAGAGGAATCCGGGGTAAAGGGACCCGGGGCCCCCGGAGTTTGAAGTCGGGCCCCCTGAAACCCAATTTAATTTTCCCCTTTTTGGGTTGATTTTCCCGGGGCCAGGGGGGCCACCCCTGCAACGGAACGGCACACTTCTACCAACCAAATTTTTAAAAAAAAACAAACAAAACGGGGGTTTTCCGGGGGTTAAAGATTTGGGGGAAAAAAGGGTTTTAAAGGGGCCTTTTTTTAAGGCGGGCAAAAAAGGGGGTTCGGGTCCCTGGAGGGTTTGTTCAGGTGAACTTCCCAGTTTTAAAAAAGATTTTTGAAAAAAAAACCTAAACAAAATTTCAAAGCAAAACCTTGGGGGTTTAGGGGGTTTTGGGAAATGGTTTTTTATTTTTAAAAATTTTTTTTTTTTTTTTTTTTTTTTTTTTTAAAAGGTTTTTCCCATCATAAAAAAATGGGTTTCTTTTTTTTTTTTTTTTTTTTTTTTAAAAATTTTTTTTTTTAATTTTTTTTTTTTTTTTTTTTTTTTTTTTGGTTTTTTTTTTTTTGTTATTTTTTTTTTTTTTTTTTTTTTTTTTTTTTTTTTTTTTTTTTTTTTGTTTTTTTTTTTTTTTTTTTTTTTTTTTTTTTTTTTTTTTTTTCTTAAGAATATTAGGACGTGGGAAAGGTCCTCTCTAAATTTTGTAAAACAAGGGAAAATTTGTTTAAATACCCGAAACAATTAATACGTAAACCCAAAAAGGGGGAAAAAAAAGTGGGAGGTAGAAAAAGGGGAAAAAGATAAATGAGAAAAATTGGGGCCCCTAAAAAAAGGGAAATTTTTTTAAAACCAAAAACCCTCCCCCCCCTAACCCCCCCTCCCTACACACAAGCACACACCCCAAAAGGGGGTGGGACACTCACCCCACCACACCCCAAAAAACACCCCACACCCCACACAAAACACATAAAAAATAACAAACAAAAAAATCCCACAAACACCCCCCAAAAACCAAACACACACACACACCCCCACCCCCACACACACCCCACACACACACAAAAAATAAAAACACACACACCCCACCCCAAAAACACCACACCACAACACACCCCCCAACACACCCCAACAAACACCACACACACCACACCAACATACACCCCCCCACACCCCCACACACACCAACACACACACCACCCCACAACAAACCCCCAAACACACACCCCACACACACACCACCCCAAACACTTACCCCAACAAACCACACACACCACAACAAAACCCCACAACACACACCCACACCCCAAAACACATGCACAAAATGCACATACACAAACAAAACACACACCCTCCACCATTTGACAAAAACACGTACCCCCACTCCCCAAACCAACCTCCCCCCTTTCCCCTAACCCCCTTCCTTTACCCACCTCCCCCCTCCCCCAAACCCCCTTTAACCCCCCCCAAAACCGTTTTTAAACCCCCCAAAATACCTCCCTCCCTCAAAAAACATCCTCCCCCCCCCCCAAAAACCATCCCCCCCTCTCTCCCCCAAACCATCTAACCCCCCCCCCCAACTATCTCTACCCTCCAATAACCCCCCCTCCCCCTCCCCCACAACCTTTCCCCCCTTTTCCAAACCATCAAATTCCCCCCCCCAAAAAACCGGGAAAATGGGGGGAAAAAGGGGGCCCCAAAGGACAAATTTCTGGGGGGGAAGGGAATGGGAGGTTTAAAGGTCAAAAAAAGGGAGGGAGGGGGGGAAGGAGACAGATGAGCGGGAAAAGGGAAGATAAAAAGAGGGTTGGGCAGCAGAATGCAAGAAGGTGGAAGAACAGGCCACAGCACCCAAAAATCAAGATAGAGAGATTAGAGAGGAGTGAGACATCGGGAAACAGAAAGAGAAAAAGGGTTTTAACAGAAAAAAAGAAAGCATCGGCAATGGCACATCAACCAGACAAAGGGTTTCTAAAGGGAAGCAGGGAAAAACAAAAACTGTATGCAGAGGTCCTGAAAACCCCACATGGGGCCCAAAACAAAGACGGGAGCCCCACTAGGACAGAAGGGGTTTGGAAGATATTAAAGGGAAAATTGGCCCATGGGGGCAAGGCCCTTTCCAGATCCCTGGGGGGGGGCCGGGAGCGGGTGGAGCGGAAAGGATTAAACCAAAAAAGCATGGGGGGCCATAACTGGGGGGAAGGGCCTGAAGGAAGGAACATCCAGGGGGAAGGGAACAAAAAACCATCAGAGGATGAAATTTGGGGGATCACACTGGGGGGTGGAAAGGGAGAGATTGGGAGTTTTTTTCTAGGGGTAGCAAATTTAAAAAAGGGGAAAAACTTATGATGAAAGAAAGCAGGGGGGGAGAAAAAAGCGATTGAAGATATCATGAAGGTGTTGGGGGGGGACATGCCCCAGGTGGAAAATTTTCGGAAAATTGGGGGGTTTTCACAAAAAAAAAGGAAATCGGCCTTCAAAGTAATTTTCAAGGCAAAATAAAACCCAAACCATGATCCTGAAAAGAAAAGCAGGCGAGGGGAAAGCGGGGAAATTTTTTTTGGGATTTGGGGTTTTACCTCAAATCGAGACAAAAACACAGGCGAGGGGAAGACAATAAAAGAGAGAGTTAAAAAGGGAAAGGAGAAAAATGGGGGGGAAAAATTGAAAAAGGAGGGGCAGAAAAACCAGGATAAAAAAGGGAAAGGGAAAAGGGCGAAACCCCCCAAAAAAAAACCCCTGAAAAAGGACTCCCCCACGAACCCCCAAGGAAAACCTGAAAAAATTTTCCAAAAACCAAACCATCACCCACCGATCCCTTGTTTCCCCACCCCCGCACCACAGTTACAGTTTTAGAACGAAGTTAAAGGTTTGGTAAAAAAAATGCAGAGGGGGTTTAAACGAAAAAAACATGAGGAAAAAAAAGAAAGAATCAATGAAAAGCCCCCAGACATCATAAGTTTCAGAAAAAAAACCCTCACGGGGGACAATAACGGGTCCCAATCTTCCCCCCAGGATACCAGATCATGAGGAAAGTTTAAAAGGGGGCAGGGGGGGGGGGGAGGTGGGGTTGCTCTGCTTGTAAAAAAACGAGGGGAAATTCGGGGGAAAAATTGGAAGGAATAGATGAGACGGGAAAAAAGAGCAAAATTTAGCAGGTACACTTCAGTTGGGGGAACCCCAAAGGGTGGTCTTTGCATTTTGATGTATAATCCACCCGAACTGCGGGGGAGGCCAAGAGGGGAAAATTTGGGGGAGGGGGGGAAACAAAAGCAAGGGGTGGACCCCCACTTGTGAGGTGGCCAAGAAGAGCTCACCCCGCAGACCCAAAGTTGTTTTGGTTATGGGGGTTTTTCAACCACAGGGAGTTTGACGGGGAAAAACCCTGGACCCACATGGGGGTCCCGAAACATGGGAGCCAGGAGGTTGGACGTGGTCTTGGGAAAACCCCATGCACCAACATGTTAAGGAAATACCAGAGTGAGAGGGGAGGGGTGAAAACCGCAAGATTTTGGGCCTTGTTTTTCAACCCCCGGGGCAGCTTCCGATATTGAGGACAAACCCAAATATGAGGTCCCCCAGGAGCTAGCGACCCCGTGGTTCTGTGGGGGTTTGAATAATGTAGAGTGCAAATGGAAGGGGAATAACGGGGTTGAATGGGAAAAAAACCCGACTAAAAAAAGGGGGGGGACTACATAGGGTTTGAAGAACTTCCCGCGGGGGTTTTTGTGGGGGCCCGAGAAGGGCAGGAAAAAAACCCAAAATAAAAAAGAAATGATGGAATATGTAACAACAAAAGCAAAAGGGGGCAGTGGAAAGGTTTATTCCCATGGGGAAAAAGTAAAAATCGGGATGACCAAAAACGGGGCCCCTGGTTTTTCCCGGGCGGTGTAAGGAGGGGGAAAAAAAAAAAGTGCAATAGAGAAATGGAAAAAGTCAGAAGGCAGAGAAAAACACGAAAAAAGGGGGGATTTAGTCGCCCGAGCCCGGGGAAGGTACGCAAAAGGAAAAGGGGGGGGGAGGCCCAGCGGGGTATTTAAAAATTTACATAGCATCGGAAAAAAGAATGACCCGGAAAAATGTTGTATAAACCCCTTTAGGGGAAGACAAAAAGCAAAAAACCAGGTGATCAGATTAAGGACAAGGGAAAGGGGGAGAACTCACAAGAAAAAGATCAGGAAAGGGATGGGGAAAGGGTGAAAGGGAGATTTAGGGAAAATTTTTACAGTTGAGACAAAGGGAAAGGGTGTGGGAAAAAAAAAGCACCGAAGGGGAAACTTTAAAAGGGGGAAAAATACCAAAAAGTGTTGGAGACATCGAACAACTGAGGAGGGGGTGAAGAAGCTTTTTTAACCCTTTTACTGTCGGGGGACCCTTTTTTTTTACGTTTTTTTTTTGGGGGACCGTTTTTTGACGTATTATACTCATAAATTTTTAGCGGTTCAAAACAGGAGGGGGGGAAAGCAGTTGGGGGCCCCCATGTGGAGAATGGGGCTGTGTGGTCAGTGTGCACCCCATAAAAAAAATCCTGGAGCACGGCCCGGGCATAATGAGGAAAAAAAAAAAAAATTCCCCACCGTTTTTTTTTTAAATTTAAAATGCCGACTTTGGGGTCTATTTTCGTTTTAGATTTTGGTTGCATTCTGTTTTCATGGTCTCTTTTATTGAATGGAAACTATTTTTAAAATTGGAGGTGATTTTTATTAATTTTTTCCTTTAAAAAAAACCCCGGAAAAGGAGCACAAAAGGGACAGGAAAATGTTTGATTTTTTTCCGATTTTCAAAAGGTTTAAAAAATGAAAATCATTGGGCCAAAAATGTCCAAAAAGCCATTCCCAAAACGCAAATCATGAAAAGGGTTGATGTAATTTTTAACAATTTATTAAAGTATTGCCAGTAGTTGAAATTAAAAGTAAATCTTCTATTTTTTGTTTGGGAAAAAAATTTTCAAAATTTAAAAAAGGGAAGAGTTTTATCACAGGGACCTGGGACTGACGGGTGAACAAAGAAAAATTTTTATTTTAAGCCAGGAATGTCTGCATTGTTCATTCTGGACCCTTTTTTTGAAAATTGTGTATTTTTTAATTTTCGTTTAAATTGGCCCCAAATTTCAAATTTTGAACCCTGTTTTTTGGGGGAGGGGTTTAAATCGGTTTAAATGGGCCCGTTTCTTGTTTTCAATCGATAGAAAAAAAAAAGAGTTCTGAAGAAATAGTTTTGGTTTTTTGGGTTTTCTGGAAAAAACGGAATTTCCGAAAAAAGGGGGTTTAAAGTGGGCAAATTGCCGATTTTTAGATATCGCCGAAGTCGGGTAACTTCACTGAGGGGTTTTTAAATTTCCCTCAGTTTTCCATTTTAAAAAACGTTTTTTTTTTGGTGTCTTTACAATGGGAAAAAAATTTTTCTTTTTTTTTCATAAGAAAAAAAAAAAAATTTTTTTTTTTTTTTGAAATTTTTTTGCGAAACCGGGCAACTTCAGGATTGGGCCCCCCCCCTTTGACAGGGGCAAAGGGTTTAAATGACCCTTTACACCCAAAGGCCCCCGGGACCGGGCAACATTCCCCATGGGGGCCCTTTGAGGGAAAGGGGGCCCGAGGATGCGTTTCATGCCTTTAACCCCCAACTTAACACATCCCTTGAAACGGGCAACTTTCCTGAGAAATTGGGGAAAAAGCTAATGTAGTCCCCATATTTAAGGAAAGGAAAAAAAAAACGGAGGCACTAAAAATAAAAGACCCGTCTCTTGAAAATGTGTTGTGTGGGAAAGTCATGGAGAAATTTTCAGGAGGGAGTGGTCGGGAAAAACTGGAAAGGAACAAAGATTTAAATGGGAAAAACCGCCTGGGTTTATGGAAGGCAAAATTTATCACAAACCTCCGGGGGTTTTATGCAAGGTAACGAAGTAAGGACACAAGAGAGGGGGTGGGTAGATTTGCGTTTTCCTTTGGGCTGCAGGAAGGCCTTTTTTCACAGTTACCCAAGGAAATTTTTGCAGAAGCTGGGGATCAGGCGCCGTAAAAAAGGGGGGGCTTTTCAAAGGTAAGGGGGAAAACCTGACAAAGGGGGCGGGGAACGAGTCATGGGACGTGAAGAGGTATCAATGGGGGCCTGTTACGGGGGCGGGGGTTCCCCCAGGGGGGCAGTTCTAGGGGCCCGTGTTTTTTTTTATTATATTTTTGAATGACATGATGGAAGGAATTGATCTGAAGTGTCCCCGTTCGCAGAGACGTGAAGTTGATGAGGTAAAAATTAAAAACGGACGGGGATGAGGCAGGAAATGCCAAAAGACCCGGCAGATGGAAAAGTGGTCCAAACAAAATGGGGGTTTCTTTTTTTAAATTTAATCCGCCCAAAAGCAAAGTCATGAAGATTGGGGAGGGGCAAAGGGAAGGGCCGCCCGACAGGTATAGGTAGGTGGACAAAGACTACAGACCTAATCAGGGAGAAAGAACCCTTGGGGGTTTACCATAAACCCAGCACTTTACCGGAAGGGACACATCAACCAAATAACCGCGCAGCATCGGGGGGGCCCGGCCAAAAACCCGAGAATAGCGTTCCGATACCTTAATAAGGAATGTTTTAAGGAAATGGGCACTGTGTATGTAAGGCCCCTTTTTGGATATGCAGCACCAGTCTGGAACCCACACCTGGTGCACGTCAAGAAGTTAAAAAAAAGAAAAATACCAAAAAAGGGTTTTCAACAAGGGTAAACCCAGAGCTCAAAGGGAATTTTCGGGAAGAGGGTTTTAAGGGAAATCGGACTGACGGACCCCTGGAGGGCAGAAGGGTCAGGGGAGACTTGATAACGGGCATACAAGATAATGCGGGGGAATAGACAAGGTGGACAGAGATAGGATGTTCCAGAGGGGGAACAGGGGGCAAGGGGGTCACAAATGGAAGTTTTAAGACTCAGGGCGGTTTACAGGGTTTTTAGGAAGGTTTTTTTCTTTTAGTCTTTTGAGTTTTTCAGCAAGTGGAATAGCCTAAAACAAGTGAAGTTGTGGAGGCAGGAACCCCTACAATGTTTTAAGAAGAGGTATGGAAAAGCTCAGGAAGCAGAGAGAGAGGGATCCAGTAGCGATCAGTGAAGAGGCGGGGCCCGGAGCTGAGGGCTCGACCCCTTCAAAACCCCAATTAGGCGAGTTTCAATTAGGTGGTACACACACACACACCCCAACCCCACACACACAAGATGTGGGCCATACAGGTTAACAAAGAGGGCTTGGGGCAGGGTCTGAACGTGTGGTCCAGTGCTGGCTCCTAGAATTTAAAACCCCGCCCAAAAGCAAAGTTTTTGAAGATCGGGGGGAAGGGGGAAAGAAAAACTGCCCGACAGAGGGGATAGGCTAGGCGGCCCAAAAACTGAAAAAACCCTCAAAAAAGGAGAAAGATTAGGGGTGAGTAAACGGGGAGTAGTCGCCGAAGCACACATTAACCCCGGGAAAACCCCCAAACCCAGTTTAAATTTCTGTGGCATATGGGTGCCTGGCAAACCTTTTGGAAAAAGTGTTCCGGTGCCTCAATAAGGAAAGTTCAAGACTTTATACATTGGTTACGTAAGGGCCCCTTCTGGGGTAGCAGCACCAGTTTGGAACCCCCCCCTTGCCCAAAAACCCTTAAAAAAAATTTTGAAAAAAGTGCAAAAGGGTTTTCAAAAAGGCTGGGGTTTCCAAAAAGTAAGGGGGAAAGTCCTAAGAAGAAAAAGTTAAGGGAAATAAACCCGACGAAAACTGGGGGGCAGGAGGGTCAGGGGGGGAAATGATTTTTTGACATACAAAAATTTGTGTGGGGAAAAGGGCAAAAATGGACAGGACAGGATTGGGTTTCCCGGGATGGGACACAAACAAGGGGGGCCAATTGGAAGCTGAAGAATCGATTTATTTAAAGGGATGCTAGGAAGACTATTTCCCTTTTGCCACAGGTTTTTAGGAAGTGGGGGAAAAATTTTGGGGAAGCAATGTAGGGAGGGCAGGAACCAACATACTTTTAAGAAGAGAAAATTTTTAAAATTCATGGGCAGGGGGAGGGAGGCCCAGTAGTGGGGCAGTTTTAAAAGGGGAAAGGGGCCCGGAGCTGAGTCTCGACCCTGCCCAAACCCCAATTTTGGTGAATTTGGGTGGGGTACACACCACCCCATATTTTCATGTACCCAAAATGGTGGGGAAAGGGAAACATGGAGATTTCAAGGAGCCAAGGGAAAATAGGAAAAAAATGTTCTGCTTATCCCCTAGCCGGACCCTACCTACAGGTTGGGGGAAACCCCAAACATCCAAAAATAAGCGGTTGGGGGTGAGCCCCCGGGGTTCCCGAGCGGCCCATTTAAAAGGGAAATTCGAGCCACATTGAGGGCCCCGGAGGGGGCCAAATTTTCCCCATCAGACCCCGATGGAGTCAGTCCCAAAATGATTTCCCCTTGGTTTAAAAGGAAAAAGGAGTGATGGCTGGAAAAGGGGGGAAGTTAGGCAGTTCAGTCTGCAACCCCCATTACCCTGTTTCCTGCATGAGACGGACCATTTAGGACTGACAAATCCCCAAACCCAGAGCTCTAAGGGAGAGAGCAAAACAAAATGTGTTCTGGGGGGCCAAAAGAAAAAAGGATAGTAGAGCCAGACAAGAAAAAGGGTAGTTTAAAACCAGACAAGACTGAGTCAATAAAAAGGGATGGTATAAAATGGACCTCAGAAACAAACTTGCAATTGGGGGGGGAGGGAAAAAATAAAAAAATTTGGGGAATTAAAAGTTGCATTCTGGAAAAAACATTCCCAAAAATGTACAGAGGTGGGCAAAATTTGAGCTATACATTTGTAGTATTGAGAGCTTACTGCAAAAAAGCTTGGGGGTTGTAAATAATAGAAGGGAGAGGTCTTTAGGCCCCCAAACCCAGTGTTGGAAACAAATTTTCATAAGACTTTTTGGTGGCACAAAACGGGTCCAAAGTCATGCATGGCTCCCTTATTTTTTGGGGAGGAAAAAGTGGACAAAATAGCCATTTGTGGGAGGTGACCAAAAGGGAAAGGGAAAAGTGGGGTGGAGATACAGGATGGGGAATGCGATTTACCCCTAGTAAAAAACATGAAACCGTTTAACCCAAAATGACCCGAAAATCCCATTCTAAATGCCCCAAGGGTGTCACCCAGGTCAGCCCCCCCTGAACACAGGATTGAGCCAACCAAAGTGTGTCCACACCACCCAGAAGTGCAACACCAACTGCATACACAAGATTTGTCTCAGGATAGAACAGCAGGTCTGGCATGAGGATATTAAACAGAAGGGGACAGAAAAACTGACCACTGGGAAATGCCCCTGTTATACTGGGTAATATTATAAAAATGAAGCGCTAAACTTACAAGGGTCATACAGCACAGCGTATACTGGGTGACAACCAGAGGCAATGCCTCCAACAGACATTTGAAACATGTGAGCCTCAAGATAACTATGTATCCACAGAAGGGAAGGTTCCATAAAGTCTCATTCTACCCAACATATAGAGGAGTGCAGTTTGGGAGATGGAGTCAAATGCCCCCTGTATATCCTGTAAGGCCACAAGGAGAAATTTGCAGGAGAGGAAGGTCCAGTATACCATTGATTTTCCAAAATCATTAAAGTAACTATGAAGAAGGTTGTGTTTCTTGACCCACCAGAACAAGTGTGCAGAAACTTAATATGCCATGAACTTATCAAGACATGGAAGTAGCACAAAAGGCCTATAGCAGCCCAGCTGAGAAGCATCTTTACCCAGCTCCAAGATCGAGAGAAGAGGAGTGCAGTCTTGGAGGACAGCTTGTGTGCCTCAGGGCAGGAGTAACAAGAAAAGGTCACAAGTATAAGGAAAAGAATCAGGAAAGGATGTTGAATGAAATCCATTGCAGTTCCCTCAGCAGATTTTACCCTGGCAAGACGGACTGCTGTGCCCAAAACTGAATCATCGAAGGCAACAAAGATGAGGATAAACATGTGGGTGCATTTTGAAACAGGAGTAATAGATATAAACTTAGCTCAGTTAGAGGCCTGAAAACTGAAGATGAACTAACCCAGATATGGCAGGAGAGTGAGGCATATTTAAACTCCACTGATCCCAGTGGCTTCCCACTGCCTTCTGCAGCCTCTCCAAGATCTTGAGGTCACAGCCAAAATAGGCCCAATTTTTCCATTATGTGCATCCTGAAGCAACTGGGGAAATACAGGCCACTCATATAAGTTGTTGATATCTGCAAATCTGTTGCAATTTTTCAACTATATTATCACAAAAAAAGTGTTTTAATGGGCATTATTCAAGGGTCTACTCTAGTATGAACAGACACAGTGCAAATAAATACTATCACACAGTTACAATAACCTGCATTAGTTTTAAAACTGTATTACAGTGTCACTGTCAAAACAAGATATTCTTAAAAGTTCCTGAGGAGGGAGGAAAGAAGGTTTTAAACACTTTATAAAAAGCCTATGTAGGTCATAAGCATTTTCTAAAATTGGTAGAGTTGTCAAGGTAGCATACCATGAAACATTTCACTGAGCATTTCACAGAGGCTCTTTTAAACCAATGTTGCATTTTGAAAGAAGACACAGCCATGGTTGAAGGTGCTCTATGATTAGGTAAGTTATGAGGGGATACTCTCCATAAACAGTGGCTTAGACACTTTAGCACTCCATAGTCTCACCACCACCAAGCTCAACAAAGAAAAGTACTAAACAAAGAAAAATACTAAACACACTAACAGGGAAAAATACCCAAGTAAACATCACAGGGCCTGGTGATAGCCACAGGGCCAAAAGTGTCTACCTTTAATATTTTCTAACCCTTAACTAAATTCACTGCTATATTGCAGACAGCCACCTGGTAAGAGCCCCTCACCAACCCATCATCATCCAAATACACCCTTAAAGAAACCCCACAAACTAGTTGGACCATACACTAAAAGCCAACATGTGACAGACCTCAAAGTAATGATTTAAGATTGATTTAGGTGGACCTACAATAAACTCCTGTTTTACCTTTATTTGCCCACCAAATAAAGTGTATTAAGAAAAAGCTACATCTCCAGGAGCAGGTTCAATTTCTAGGTCAGTGTAAATGATGAGTATAAGTCTCCATGCGCAGCAAAACAAATGAGGGTAGTATTTAGTTATCACTGCAGGCTTCACCCACCCCTGGTGAGGGAAGTCCAACTCTACATAATCTAAGGCATCTCCAATCTGGAAAGCAGTATTTCATACTTCAGTCATGCAAGAAGGTATAAGTGCAATGTTACCGTATTTTGCCCAGATATGATGTTTGTTATTTATACTTACTGATACCTTAAATAAATTCCAAAAGACCATCAAATGGTAAGAATGCAATGACAAAAAAAAAGGCTTTGATTTGCAGCAGTCTGATGAATCACTGGTCAATATATGTACAGTACCTTTTAAAACTATACTTTTTTAATTCTTGGATAAGTTTTCATTTTGATCTGAAGCTTTAGGGATGAATTTATTTTCCTGAAACACATCTCAGTTTACATAGTCAATGTCTATGGGAAAACAATATCTGTTTCAAGAGAATTTTTTCTTTACAGTAATTTTTAGCACATCACATCCAGTTAACTAATATGAGGTTTTTAAGGCAATATGTAAAATTAACACTTTTTAGCAAAAAAAAAAATAAAAAAATAAATAAAATTAACCTGCAGAAAATTTGGGTCACAATGACAACCATAAACATTGTTTTCGATTAAAAATTCGGTTTAATTCTATGTGAAATATGAAATTTTACAAAAAATACTTGTTTGTCCTTTCTTTAAAATATTTAGTAAACTATTACAGGTATTATAAATTTATGAATCAAGAGGGGTAGAGAGAGTTACAATTTTATATTATAAAATTTAGCTTTAAACTGGTATATCAAAACAAATGTTAAAGTTGACAAAGCTTATGTATAATAGAGAGATACTTTAATGATGAATATTTTTGTATATACTGTACGGTGATAAAAATGTAAGTAAATACTGTACACCAGGTGGGGGACTGAGAACTCAACAAGGTGCTCAATGATGGCATATTTTCATCTTAAAACTAAAACAACTAAATTTCACTCAAACTAGAAATACAAATTAGTCAATCAGTGAACAGGAAAATTTATCACTTTTTTTTTTATCTGACTCTTTCTAAAACTCGGGAATAATATTGATAATAAAACTACAGAGCTTGGGAAAATTTTGCATTATTTTACAGTGCATAAACTAATTTCTTTATTGACCATCCACAAAATAAAAATAACACTATTACTTACTGCAATTTTCTTGAGATTGATTTACTACAATGTAATTTATAATTTTTAGTTGGGCTTTAGTTACAAATTTTTTGTAAATGATAAAAATTTTGATTGTATCGACAAGAGTATTTTGAACACCTATGATCACAAAGGTAATAAAGTAATTATTGTATAATCAACTAGTCTGCTTATTTACTTGGGAAATATTCATTATAACAGCCACTGAAGTTAACTGCAGTAATTTACAAAACAATATTACTGTAAATGAAATAATATTGAAATAATGAGAATAAAATTTGAATTGGCCCTGCTCCATATATTACTGCATGATGGTCTCTTATTTTAAGGTATAACCGCCATTTCCAAAAAAAAAAAAACGTCGAGGCACCAGCCTAAGAGAACTGTAGTTTCCCTTATCTTGTAATAATGTGAGCTTGCTATGACAGTACAAACTGGCACATGTTACTCAGCACCCCTGGGTTTAAAACACAGGCAAGACTTTCATTATTGCTAAACCAGAATGCTATGTACATGCATATGCCTTATCACGTGTGAATGCATTAAATAAATTACCTCCCATGATGGGTAAATACTTCCACAATCTACAAGTTTTTCCCACTCAAGGGAAAACCAGTCTGAAACATATGGAGGAAGCCTATGAATCCCTTTGGGAAAAAAACATGTACAAGAAAAAGAAAGCTTGATGGCATGGCAGTATCTCTACAGTAATTACACAATAGACTAACAAAAAAGCCAAACCCCTAATTTATGTGAAATTATTCCTTAGTGAGACAGTGGTGTTGATGATGATGATGAAAATGATGTAATGCTGAGGACCACTGGACTAAAAAAAAATACATTTTTTTTAACAGGTAACAACAAAAGGAGGATGATGGTATGATAATGTCCCTCATTTCAATTATGAATCCATTAAGTAGATACACAGTTTCTGCTTTAAAGGTCACCAGGAAGGCCAATCTCAGGCTTCTCATAGTAACGTTCAGTCTTTTAAGGGGTTCCCTCACATTTTTATCCTCAACACAAACACTATTTCCTAAATATACAATGCAGTCACATACAACAAAAGCAGTTTAAACTTACTTCACACACAGCTATTTATAAATTAAAAATTAATTTAAAAACATTATTTATTTAATGTTTTCATAAATACAATGAAAAATTAAATAGTATTAGGATGTATATAAGACACTTCACATGTCAGAGAGATAATAAAGTAAGAGTGAAAAATAGTAACGTTCTTGTTGCCGATTACATCAGTGATGGGTTAGGGGGAAAATTTTGTGACCAGTTTCCTGACAATACTTGACAATATACCAGTGGTCATAATAACCTGATA
>NW_026507378.1:0-16165 GCF_026875155.1 Cherax quadricarinatus
GTGTCATATGCATTATGTATGGTTTTATTTTCTGTTTTGGGGGTTGTGATACTTTGGTTTTATTTTTCAAAACCCATTGGGGTTCATTTTATTATATTTTTATACCCCCTTGTAATTGTGAAATGTTTAAAAAAAATATAAAAAGTATTTTAACATCAAATCTAAAAGTTGTATATAGTTTATATTTTATTAGTTTATTTGTTATAGTTTTTTTGTTTATCATGTAGTTTATGGAAAAGTTTGTGGTAATGGGTAACCTTTTTTTATGCAATTACATGTGTTGTTAAATTGGGTAGTGTATGTTGTGAAAGGATTGAGGATCCTACTTTTTCCTTTTAATTTAAATTTTAATTTAAAAGTGTAAAGTTTTAATAAATATAAAAAAAAAAAAAAAAAAATATATGAAAAATACGTGGTATTATCGTATTAGTTATTAAATTATTGTTTTATCACTATTTTGTAATTATACTATTTTTTTTTACTATTATGGTTGAAGGATTTCTTTGTATATAGAGTTTGTCTCGGAACCATCCGGTGAATTTTTCAATTTTTTATGCCCGGCGGGTGCGTGGGTGGTACCCAAACCTGACGACCTCAAAGAGGCAATTTGTCATTTGCCCCACTCTACCCCTGACAACTGATCGTTTTTGGTTTGGGGTTTACTTTTGAGGGTTTTTTGAAAATTGGGTTTGGAGCTGACTCATTTTTGTTCTCATTACTTTGAAAGACTCTTTTGATATTTATATTCTTGGTATTTCAGTAATCCTAGATACTTTACGGCCAATTCAAAGGTTTGTTAAATCTTGTACTTTCGTATTTTGAGTCACATTTGAAAAAAAACGTAATATTAATGAGGATTAGTACAGGAAGAAAATTTAAAAATTTCCCTTTTTTAAGACTTTCAGAGTGAACTAAAGTATATGGAAATTTTTGAAAAAAGTATTAAGCTAATTAATACAAAGTGAAAAAAAGTATTGTTTTTAAAATACTTTAATAAATTTAAATATTTTTTTGGAGTTTCCCGTTGAAATTTTTTCCCCCAGACTCTAAAACCTTTTAAAGGGGATCCAAAAATCTGTTGCAAAAGAAATAAATTAAAACACCATTTGAAGTCCCTTTAAAAAAAATTCTTATTCGAACAATTACTACTACATGTTATCATTACTACTACTACTTAATCATTATACTGCTGCTATTGCACTACTACTAAATCTTACATATACTATTATCTTTTACTACTACTACAATTATGATTACTACTACTATTAACATTTACTCTACTAATTTTATCAGTCAGTTGTAATACCCCCAGGAATCACATTTTTTCCCCAACAATTTCTTATAAAAATTCTTCCAATCTTACTCACATTCATCATGTTTATTTAATTGTTTTGTGAGGAAACTGTCAAAAAACTGTAAACCTTACTGACAATCACTGAGGTGTAATAATGGAAAACCCCTTTATAAAGTTCTGGGTGTTAATAACTGGTAACATTTTACGACAGTCAATGGGGGTGTTACTACGGTAAACCTTATGACAGTTACGTGGTGTTACATAACTGGTAACACCTTACTGACATTCACTGAGGGGTTAATAACTGGTAACCCCTTACGGGACATTTTACGTGGGTTACATAATGGTTAACACCTTACTGACGCCATTGGGTTACAAAAAAGGGTTTTAAACACCTTATGACTTTACTGGGGTGTTACATAACTGGTAACCCCTTCCTGATGCCACGAGGTGTTAATAACTGGTAACCCCTTACTGACAGCCACTGAGGTGTTACTAATGGTAAACACCTTACTGACGTTACTGGGTGTTACAAACTGGTACCCCTTCTGTGCCACTGAGGTTTTACAAAAACGGGAAACCCCTTATGATAGTCACTGAGGTGTTACATAATGGTAACACCTTCCCGGCAGTACTGAGGTATAAAAAATGGTAACACCTTGACCCCTGGGGGTTTTACATAACTGGTAAACCCTTACTGAGAGTCATTGAGGTGTTACGTAATGGTGCCCCTTACTGAAGTCACGAGGTGTTACACAAGGGTGACACCTTATGACAGTCATGAGGTGTTACACAACTGGTGACCCTTATGAAAGTCCTGAGGTGTTAATAAGGGTAACACCTTACTAAAAATCATCAGGTGTTAATTTAAATTAATAGTTATCAGAATATTACATTTTTGTTTCGGCTAAACTTAATCGTCTTTTTTATTATTTCGTAAGTTTCTTGATAATTAACTAATGTTTTACTTTTCGATAGTAATGTTTTGTGGCTGATATTATTGTAAAAATTGTTGTTTAAAAAATTATAGAAAAATTTAATGGTAAATAATCCCGAAAAAATGATGAATTAGACAATGTAAAAATCTGCTATCTTTATTTTGGGGTCTTCCTTTACAAAATTTTAAATTGTACGAAAAAGTAAAGCTTGACAATCCATTATGGTATAATCTGCTAACTTTTAAAATCTCAATAATTACATAAAGTATTAATTTTACTTTTTAACTGACATTTATACATCACGGAACATTAGACGAGCGTACTGTCCAGTGTGCAGGAGCGCCATCATAAATATTTTTGAAAAAGGATCAAATATCCCGGGATAGTTTTTATTTTAATCCTAAGTTTATAGTGTGTGGTGTGGTTTAAATGTTTTATTATAGTTAAAGGAGGTAAAGGAATTAAAAAATTAAAAAGAAACTTATCTTCTAAAAGATAATTTTAATAGTGTTTTTCTTTACCATCCCCGCAAGGTCTAAAATAGAAACTTTTCACCCCTTTCCACAATAAATGTCTTGAAAACCCCAGAAACCAACCTAACCGTACAACACAAAGCTTCTTCGAGTATTGAACTCATTTTCTGGTCTTTTCGAGTGTTGAATAGCGTGGAAAACCCTTTCGGGGCTCTTAACCCAGTAGCTTCGCATTTTTTAAAGTGCTGTGTTTAAATTCAGGGGTCACGAGGTCGTTAGCTTCGACCTAAAAGGGGATAGCTTTTTGGGAGGAGTTAGGTTAGGTTTGGTTTTGTAAGGTAAGTAAGGGTTCCCTAGGAAACAGGGAAAAAGTTTCTTGACGGGGGGCTTAGCAGATGAGACCCGCTTTGGAGCTTTTGGTCATTGACGAGGCCTTCCCCGGTTTCCCTATTTCCCTTTTAAAAAATTTTGGTTATAGTTAAAACCTTTTATTAAAAGGGGGTACCCACAGTAGCTTAAGTACCAAAAAAAAGCTTCGATACCCATAGTGTAAGAAAAAACAAAAGTTACGTTTTCCGTAGTACAATTACCCAAAAACAGCTACGTTACCAAAAGCAGCTGCGGACCTACAGTAGCTATTTATTTTTTTTTTTTAAGGTTTCCATGCCCTACCAAACATCACCCCTAAATGACTTTAGATTTTCTTTAACCCAAGTCTCAAGCTATAGAAGGTTTAGATTATCAATACTAGTTTTTGCTATGTAGGCCCAAATTTCCCGTTTACTAATGCATGAAGAGATTATGGGCTTCCGAGCGTAAATAATATTCTGATGGGTTCAAATTTTTGCTTTAAAAATTTGCTCAAGGAAAGATTTTTCTTGTTATTTGGTTGATGGTTTTCTTTACCCTTTTTTTTTTTTTGATAAATTTGAGCCTGATTTTCCTGACTAATTTTAAACCCTTTTCCCCTCTGAGTATTTTCCCATTTAATGGATTTAAAATGAGTAGGTGCCGTTTGTCAACTTTATTTAAAAAATTGGAATAGGGTCTCTGCACAAAAATTAAGAATGTTGGTTCTGACCGGTTCAAAACTTCCCAAAGTTACGTGTTTTTCTTGATTATTTTATTATTATTTTAATCAAGGGGAAGGCCAAAACCCCTAAATTTTACAGCCCGGGGGGATTGGGAAAGGGGATTCAGGTATCGGAACTGGAGCAAAGATCCAATTCCCTAAATCAGAGCCCCCCCAATTCAAGAACCTTCTGAGGGGGATTGGGAGAAGTTCAAAATGTGGGGTAACCATTCGAAAATATTATATATTTTTTTTTGCCCTTAAGCTCACTATCCCTGCTCGCTTGCAAGATTTTAAAATATTGAAATAGCCTATTTTTTTTATGAGAATGAGAAAACCCTTAAAACCCGTAATAGATAAGAATTATTTTTTAAGTAAAGTAAAACTTACTTTTCTGATGCACAGATTTCTGTAACAATACTAAGTAGGGCTTCTTGGGGAGTCGAGTTTTTCCCCGGGCCTTGGAAGCTGTTTACCTCCAAATCTTGGACCTATTGTGAGAGTTAAAAATAATTCTAATTTTTTTATTGATGAAGTTTGGGGAAAGTGTTCTTCCTTTGAGGTATTCAGGTACAGTCCTGTGCCCGTTATTGCCCTGGGTCCAGGGAGCTCGAGTGAGGGAATTGGAAGTCCCTCATGGTCACTCAGCACAGGGACTGAAACAAACCATACACGGGCGGGGTTTGAACCCCCGGTCAAGAGTCTAAAAATCCGCCGTCGCGTTAGCCCTGGACCAGCAGCTTCAAAAGATTCGTCCCAATAGGTGTTTTTACACCCTGGAAGGTTGCTAGGCACCACTGTGTCCACAAAAGCAAGTTTTTAAGGAATCTGGCAGCTGCGTGGCGCTGAAAAAAAAGCATTTGTGGTCACAGTGGTGCCTATGCTAACCCTTTCCCAAGGTGGGGAGAAATCCTTTGGCAATTTATTGAAGTGTGGTCCTGGCTAACGCGACGGTCTGGGTTTTGGGGACTCTCTGACCGCGGGTTCAAATCCCGCCCGTGGTTGGTTTGTTTCAAACGTGTCATTTAAAACTTCGTGAGAGAGGGACTGAAGTTTTGGGATACGAGAGACCTTTCTTTGGAGCCTAGCTATGGAAAAATTTTAATTATTATTTTATTATTATTATTTTTATTATTCACGCAAGTTGAAAAAGGTAACCTGTAATTCTTTGCAAAACGTTATTGCGGGGGGCCATTTCTTTTTTATATAACACGTAGGATGAAAGGTAATCTTTGGGATCGCTGTATTTTCACCTAGTCTCACTACCGAGGGTGTTAGTAGTTTTTTAATGATCATTTTTATGTAGGTTTCATTTATAAACCTTAAATAGTTGTTGTCCTTTTCCCGTGTTATTTTTCTCCTCCTTGTAAAAGTGGAGCAGAATTCCCCCTCTGTTAAACGTGTTCTTAATGGCAACAAAGGTGCACAAGGAGCGAGGGCTATATTCCTTGTCTCCTGTATAATTTACTAAACCAAAGAGATGGAAATTGATGTGCTGTTGGAGTGAGTGTGTGCAGGTAACATTTATAATGGAATGAGGGGAACTGGTTTTAGTAGATTGGAGTTCAGAGGTGAGGAGTACAGTACCTGCACTCTGTATTATATGTGTGTGTATATATATATATATATATTTATTATCTATATATATTATATATATATATTATATATATATTTATATATATTATAATCTTATATATATATATTTTATATGGTATAAAACCTGGGTAATAAATACCGACTCAAGGGTTTTAGGAAAAGACACGTAAACAAACACTATAACATATTTTTTTTTTATATTTTATTTAAAAACAAATACAGTTTTACTTAAAAATAAAAGAACAGTATGGTACTAATCAAATAAACTGAAAAGGATCTGTACCTACATGCTCGCAAGATGTTTACAACAAAAACTTACATCTAAAAAGGGGGGGTAACATAACTAAAACAAATTACATGTCACAGGGTCATGAATTTGACATATATAACAAAACCTGGCATATATTTAAATTGATACATTTAAATGAACATCTGACAAAAGGTTCAATTCACTTGAAATAAAATATACAAAGAAGTTATTAATCAGTTTAAATCCCATTCCTTCACATTAATCAAAAAACCAAAACCACATCTAATTGACTAGCTATTCTATACTTTTTTTTTTTTGTTTATCACACCGGCCGATTCCCTCCAAAAGGGGGGGGGGGCCCCCCAAGGGTGGTCCCGACAAAGGAAAATCTTGCACCATCATTCACTCCATCACTGTCTTGGCCAGAGGGGTATTTTGCTTTTTTTTTTTTTTTTTTACACTACAGTTTTTAAACTGACAACATTAACACCCCTACTTTCAGAGTGCAGGCACTGTACTTCCCATCTCCAGGACTCAAAGTCCGGCCTGCCGGGTTTCCTGATTTCCCTTCATAAATGTTTCTTTTGCTCACACTCCAACAGCACGTCAAAGTATTAAAAACCATTTGTCTCATTCACTCCTATCAAATCACGCTCACGCATGCCTGCTGGAAGTCCAAGCTCCTCGCACACAAAACCTCCTGTACCCCCTCCCTCCAACCCTTTCTAGGCGACCCCTACCCCGCCTTCCTTCCGCTACAGACTGATACACTCGTGAATTCATTTCTGTTTCGCTCATTCTTCTCTACATTCCGAACTCTCAACAAACCTTCCTCAGCCCTCTGGACAACAGTTTGGGAATCCCGCACCTTCTCCTAACTTCCAAACTACGAATCTAATGCCATTATTATTTCTCACCCACAACATTGCCCGCAGACATGACATCTCCACTGCTCCAGCCTTCTCCTCGCTGATTCTCATCACCCCACGCTTCACACCCACTATAAGGAGCGTTGGTAAAAACTATACTCTCATTCATTTCTCCCCTCTTTGCCTCCAAGGTGTAAAGTTCTTTGTCTCCACAGACTCTAAGTTGGCACCACTCACTCTTTTGTCCCTCATCAATTCTATGATTACCTCATCTGTCTTAGACCATTCCGCGGACAAGTCCACTCCAAAATATCTGATTAAGTTCTACCTCCTCCCTTCTCTCTCCTCCAATCTGATATTCAATCTTTCATCGTCCTAATCTTTTTGTTATCTCATACCTTACTCTTTCCTGTATTCACCTTTAATTTTCTTCTTTTGCACACCTACCAAATTCATCACCATTCTCTGCACTTCTCTTCAGAATCTCCAAGTGCACCAGTGTCATCAGCAAGAGACAGTGTGACAACTCACACTTTGGTGTGATTCTTTATCTTTTATCTCCACGCCTCTTTGCCAAGACCCTCGCATTTACTCTCTTACAACCCATCTATAAATATATTAAACAACCACGTGGTCATCACACATCCTTGTCTAAGGCTACTTTTACTGGGAAAAAAATTTCCCCTTTTCCTACATTACGCTAACTTGAGCCTCACTATCTCGTAAAAACTCTTCACTGCTTTCAGTAACTAACTCTCCTCCACCATTCATTGCACATTTTCTGCCTCATTGCCCCCTATCCACCCTGTCATACGCCTTTTCCCAAATCCATAATGCACAAAGACCTCGTTATGCCTTATCTAATTACTGTTCACTTCCCCTATATGTTTCATGTAAAACTGGTCCCACACACCCCTACGTTCTAATAGCCTCCTTGTTCATCTGCTATCCTATTCTTCCGTTACTTACTCTTAATTCTTTCAATTATAATCATCATACCCACTTTACCAGGTACACTCAACGATTATACCCTTATAATTTTGCACTCTCTTTTATCCTATTTTAGCCTTTATACAAAGGAAACTTGCTTTGCTCCTCTGCCAATCCTAGGTACCTTTCACCTCTTCCATCATTTTTCATATTAATTGCACCAACACTCTCAAAACTATATCCCCACCTGCTTTTAACATTTCTTATCTTTATCCCATCAATCCCGGCTGCCCTTACCCCCTTTCATTATACCTACTGCCTCACGTAACTTCCCCCACACTCACACTGGCTCTTCCTCAATCCTACAGATGTTATTCTCCTTGCCCTATACACGAAATCACAGCTTCCTATCTTCATCATCATTTATACAATTCCTCAAAATATTACTCCATCTTCCCAATACCTCTAACCTCTCCATTAATAACTCTCCTCTCCTATTTTTATCTGGACAAATCCATTTGTGCTCTAGGCTTTCGTAACTGTTTATTCTCACTCCAAACTTTTTCTATATTTTCAACAAAATTGTTGATAACATCTCACCCACTTCTCTCTTTGCTCTCTTTTTACAGTGCTTCACCACTCTCTGATCTTTCTCTTTTTCTCCATATACTCTTTCCCTCCTTGCATCACTTCTACTTTGTAAAAAACTTCTCATATGCTAACCTTTTTTCCTTCTACTCTCTTTCATCAGCATTCCACCAATCGCTCCTCTTCCCTCCTGCACCCACTTTCTGTAACCTCAACTCCTGCTGAAACACTCTACACTACATTTTTTAAACCTACCCCATACCCTCTTCGACCCCATTGCCTATGTCTCATTAGCCATCTATCCTCTATAGCTGTTTATATCTTACCCTAACTGCCTCCTCTTTTAGTTTTTAAACCCTTCACTCTCTCTTCCCTGATGCTTCTATTCTCCTGGTAGTCCCATCTACCTTTACCTCTCAGTGTTTGCTACAACTTACTAGAAAGTGATCTGATATATCTGTGGCCCCTCGATAAACATGTACATCCTGAAGTCTACTCATCAGGTCTTTTATTTTACCAATACATATTCCAACAAACTTCTGTCATTTCGCCCTTCATCATATCGTGTATACTTATTTATCCGCTGTTTCCTAAATTATGTTTTTCCTATAACTAAACCCCTGTTATACAAAAGTTCAATCAAAGGGCTCCCTTTATTCATTTACACCTGGACCCCAAACTTACCTACCACACCATTCTAAAGTTTATCCTACTTTAGCAATCAGTCCCCTACCACAATTACTCTCTCACTTGGTGCAAAGGCTCCTATACTTTCACTTAACATCTCCAAAATCTCTCTCTCTCTCTGCATTCCCTCTCTTCTCCAGGTGCATACACGCTTATTATGACCTCTTCTCGCATCCAACCTTTACTTTAATCCAATTTATTCTTGAATTATACACATTCATTTTCTTACTTTTACTCCTTCCATAACTGATCATTTAACATTACTGCTACCCCTTCCTTTTGCTTCTAACTCTCTTAGGATACTCCTGATTTAATCCCATTTATTTCCCCCCACTGATACTCTCCTACACCCTTCAGCTTTGTTTCGCTTTTAGGGCCAGGACATCCAATTCGTTTCATTCTTTACAGCAGCAATCATCGGTTTCTTGTCTTCCGCATACATCCACGCCATTTAAGCAACCGTTTTATAAATGTTTTTCTTCTTCTCTTTTTAGTAATTGTTTGTTTTATACAGGGAGAAGGGGTTACTAGACCATTGCCTCCGGATTTTATGTTCGCCTCATACGACACGCAAGGCTTAGGAGGAAAGATTCATTTTCCACTTCCCATGGACAATAGAAGAAATAAAAAAGAACAAGAGCTATTAGGAAAAAGGGAAATACCTAAGATGTATGTTATATATATATGCATGTGCGTGTCTGGGAAGGTGACCAAAGTGGAAGTAGGAGTAGCTAGATTATCCTGTTATCTCAGCGTGTTTATGAGACAGAAAAGAAACCAGCTATCCTACCTCATGCAAAACTGTTTACAGGTTTTTGTTTCACTGTCATCTGGCAGGACGTTAGTACTTCCCTGGGTGGTTGCTGTATTCCAACATTATCTACCTTATCCATAACAGTACAGCTGAACATATCCACATACAAATAATCAGAAAATGAATTCAGCATTAGAACCTCAATAACAAGCTCTATACTGTTACAATACTCCCTTATTCTCTATTTTCAGACAAATGGACTACGTCTCTTACTGTCTAGTTTTGTCGACGTATACATACAGACTAATACTTAACATCAAGAATTGCATGAACACCAAACCGGTTTCAGGGTATCAGTCCATAATTTTAAACTTTTTAAAAGAATCATATCATGCATATATTAAAGTTTTATGTACATAACGTCTGACCATGGGACAAAGGCTCAATACAATAGAAAGAGATATAGATTTATATATATATGCACATACACACCCACACACCCACACCACCATCCCACGCACAACCACTCTTCCACACAAAAAATTTCACAAAATCACATTATCAGAGGGCATGTATGCACAATGCAAAACAGTTTATAAGTAGATCGCATCGTGCAAAAACCCAGCACGTGACATAAATTACAAACTAAAACACACTTCATGTCGCAAAGAATCTTGTTATACAAGACTTGATACAATCATAATTATTCAAAAAAGTCTACTATATTATAACTACATTCTGAAAAGTGTTATATCTAAATAACGAGACTTGAGCTTTACATACACACTTGGATGCCTTAAAAGTCCCAATGAAAACAGGGGAAACCTATCCTAACCCAATTATACAACACTCTCACGACCCCCCCGCCCAGGGAGGCGAGGCCCGCTGTTGCCCCCTGACTCCCTCCAACTATGATAAACCCATCATCATCTTTCCAATCACAGATTTACGTGAATCCCTTACGTTAGCATTCTATACCCCTCTGAGAAAGCCTGATCCTACCTCCTCCCATATAAATCTCTGTTACGACACCTCGTACTATGTAAACATTACCGCAAGAAACCTTTCTTCTCATCTCACTATCCCCTCTCCCCTCATCACCCTCGACTTTTATATAGAAATTACCATGAATATAATCTAAAGCTCTATGACACCCTCGGTCTTACCACCCATATCTAGACTTAGAGCACGCAAAACCGACACCCCACGGCCCCCACCCTCTGTACCAACTACTTAACCAGCACCTAACCTCCTCTAGTCCCTTCACAAAAGTTAAACTATTGGTACGCTGTCTCATCCTGCCCACAGATACCACACCCCCACCTCTACAACCTGTTGTTTCGTATTATCTCACCAGTCGGAGAAAGGATCCCATGTCAGAAAACGAAACATCTCTCACGCGCCCGATTGTTTTAACTGCAATTCTTACTAAATTCTAAACCAAATACTCTTCCCACGGCATACTTGGGAACAAAACCCTTCAACTGGGACAATGCATCCTACCTATAAGTAACCATACACATAAAACCCTTATACGAACCTGTCTCAGTTCCCTAAACCAACATCACAGCCTCAAAACTATTTCACATTCCCCAACTCCATTCCTCGATACCACATACAGCCTGTCGTGATCCTTCCAAACGCCCGCGTTCTCACCTCTCGCAACATTCACCAGTTAAAAACACACTATTTAGCCTCCGTCTCAAATCCAACAACCCAACCCACCCTGACTTACAGGTAACATTACAACCTCCTCCGTAACCAATCACAACCGTGAACCCCATAAAATTTGTACACCCGTTCTTAGTATCCCTGCATCGCTGTCCCTGTAATTGGAACACTGCTGCAACATACCAAACCTTACTATAGAATAAAAATGTTCACGGAACTATCACTCGTGTTCTGAGTTAGGTGCTGGGGTCTCAGATCACCTAGCAAGCCCTCGATCTTTCCAATAACCTATCCGTTTTTTCTCCCGCGCCCGCAACCATGGTATCCCTATCGGAAATAAATGGTTATAAAATACCGACACAATGGAAATATAAACACAATTGCAAGTATATGTGATCCTTTATTGACACGTTTCACCCACGCAGTGGGCTTTTCAAGTCACACACGGTTCTACCTGGGGGGAAGGTACGGGATATTTTAGTATCAGAAAACGTCTGAGCGGCAGGTGAAGGATTGCTGCATCAGGGTTGATCTACCGGGTGGGGTTGTTAGAGTCTTGGGTAGCTAGGCGGGGGATATTGGACATGTTTTGAGTGACCTTAGCAGTTGTTCTATGTTCTTATGTGGGATAGCGATGAAGAAGTTTCTGGCGAGTGGTTCAGCTGTTATAGAAGCCAATTGTTTGGTTGAAATTGTTGGTTATAGAGATATACGGATGGATTCCAGGATTCTTCTGTTAGGGTGTGTTTGTCTTCTGTGGCTATAAGTCTGGAGTTTCTGTTGTTAATTAATGGTTGTGTGAATCGCGATGTTGTACACAGGCATTCCTTCACCCTGTATCGTCAGTCTGCTTGCATAGTGGTGTTCTATGGATCACATTATACTGCAGTTGTGTTATATTTCCATGTCATCCTATAATTATACCACAAATCTTTAAAGACACCGCCTTCTTACAACAGTAAATCTCCCCCCACTCCCCACCAAGTAACCCAACCCCCATGCACCTTGACTTCGCACTATTTACCTGCATACCGAGGTCCACTTCCAAATAATTGCTACCACCTCGTCCAACATATCAGTGTGTCTCATTGTATCCTGCACGATGAGTACAGTGGTGTCGTCTAACAATAGCAATTAACCCTGCCAGGGACCCACCACCCCCCACTTTCCCTCTCATGGCGTACATAAGCTACGGTAACCAATTCTATAAATGGGGTCCTGGAAACACGCAAACAATATTTGTGAGACATGGGGCATCCTGTCTAGGCCTCTTCCATTGCCATTCCCTTCCCCATACACCTAATAATCTGTATCCTCATTTTCGACCCCTGGTAATCGTATTTACCCACTCCGACTATTTCCTCCATATCCTTGTCTTCCCGTCCCCCCCCTCCCCTAAATGTATAACCTGCAAAGCTCCCCTTTCACGCTATCATATGCTCCCGCCAGTCTAGAGCCAACAAAGCGCCCCTCTCACCCCCACTTAGCTTTCCACAAACTTCTCAGTATCCCTTGTCCTTCAATCATCGACTTCCCGGCAACCCGAAACTGAGATTTTGACACACACCTTTCCACTAACACATTTGATCCTATTACCTAAAAATTTTTGCAAACACCCTTATAGTCTGCACACATCAGTGATATGGCTCGGTACTCCCGAAGGGTGGGCTGCCCTTGACCTTCGGGACCAACACTACTAACTGCTGTTTCATGCTTCTCCCCAACTTACCCTTCTCCTTCATACTATTAAATTAACCCTAACTTAAATTCCTTATCAACGCCATTGTTGTAAAATAAATTCTACCGGTGACCATCAATACCGGGAGCTTTACCATTCCTCATTCCCACTTAACGCTTTCTCTATTTCCTCTGGCCGGGATTGTCCCACCTAAAGCCTTTCGATCACTATTTCCTATATTACACGTCACATACGAACACACCTTGTCCAATGCCCCGTCCCACACCCCCCCACTGTTCCAGTACTATCTAGTACCAAGCCTCGCATACGCACTCATCCTTAGTGGTTCGTATCTCCTGCCCTACTCTAAGTAATTCCCATCATCTCCGTTACCTCTTAACATGGTATAGCCGTCAGCGCCTGCCTTTGCTCTTTGGATGCCGTAATACACACGACTGACGGCTTGTCGCCCCAATGATATTCCTTGTCCCAAACCCCCCTGACTCATCTTAAGCTTGAAACCTTTTCATTTTGCACCCCTCAACCTCCCCTTTATTTCTGCTATGTCATCATAGGAATATTATTGCCCACCCACCCCCTCCATAGCAATCTTAACCTATCTCTAATTAGTTAGCCAGATTCCATATTTTAAATTATTAATACGTTTTCCTTCTCTAACAGATAAAACTTTCTATCCGTTCCTTTGCGCACTATCCACCTTGTCACAATGGTCATCACTCCGTTCTTCCAACACTAAGCTCCCTCTTAGGGACTGAAGACCCCTCCAACCCCTCCTCATCACCTAAACGTTATGTTTAGTTCCAATAAACTTCTAGTTATGTCCCGCGAGCGTCCCACCACCAACCTCCACCCACTGCCCTATTGATCTGACATTGTATCCGCAACAGTACTGAAAGATTTCACGTCACTCCCTGAGAGGTACACTCTATCTAGTCTCGCAGCATAACCTCTTCCTAACAAACGTATATTCAGTCTCCCACACCGCTCCCAAAGGCTTCACGTAACCCTATACATCCTTAAGAAATCCCTAAAGAGCCACAGACATATATATCCAGCCTCTTGGGTTAACATCAGCCACCCTGATTTACACTAGTCCAGTTCCCCACCAACTATACGCCACTCTGGCAGTTGCTCTTAGAGAAAAACACAAGATCCTCACACAACAAAATCAATTCTTTACCTTTATGTATTTTCTGCCGGCGCATACACCACTCACAAAAGACAACCGCTTACCACATCCACAACCCATCCAACGCAAACACCCTCCCTCCCCTCTCTCGCTTCTCTGCAAAACAAACGGGCTCGTTCTCCCTTATTAAAATTCCCACACCACTTTTTGACGGGGTGATGCAGGGGGTAACCACCGAATCCTGCCACCTCCAACACCCTACCCTCTTTGAAATTGTGCTCCTGCAGGACACCAATCATCCACTCATGATTTATTCAGAAAATTAGAATCCAATCTTCTTCTTCATACCGTACATACCCATTAAACTTTTACAGGACATACACCTAGGCCTATTTAAAGTTTCACCCCTGCTTCTCTCATCACTCTTTACAAATACTCCAGAGCTTGAATTTACGTTCAAACACCTTCAGATGTGCTCTCTTTCTCCTGCCCCCTTCTTCCGGTGCCTCCTATCTTGGGCTGCTACACCACCTACACCACTACCTTCACACTTCACTCAGTCTGTTTCTCCGGCACTTTGTGCAGGCTTTTAAGGACTTCATCAGTATGTGATGTTGCCGCACACTTCTTTATGTGACAGTCATGTTACACATATCTTGGTCAGATGTACTCTCGATGAACCTACCACCTCCACCTGAGAATGGGTTAATGAGTCAAGGGTACGACTCCAACCCACCCATTCACGGTCCCATAATTATCATGTCTCAGACTTTCTGGAAGCGACCGATTCTCAATGACCACGCTAGATGTAAACACATCCTCGCTGGTGGTGACAACGTCTTCAACTCCTCCAACAATTCCTCCTCATTCTCAAGACCTTCTCTTGTACTTGCTGCTCCTCCTTATCCAAGGAGACGGACACCTGATCAGGGCAGTTGGTGGGCGGGACTCTCAACTCACCACCAGTCTGTGTGCCCGATCCACTATCTCGCTCCACAAAACACACGGCCCTCCATCCGATGTTTGTTCCTCACCTGCCACCTTTGAAGCTGGGGGCTGCGACGTCCTCACAGGTCCAGGCACATGTCTTCGCTTGTCACAGGTCGCCGCTATGTGACATACTCACAACTTAGGCGGCACGTACGTCGGTGTCCTGGGTACATTACCATTACCTGGTTCCTGAAATCTTGTAGGTACTCATAGGATGTATTGGGTGCCTCAAAGTCATTTTGAGGTTGAAAGAACCTCTGGAAAACCAGCCTAGGGCTCCTGCCGCCCACGTTCCAGTTGAGCTTATGCACCGCCCATACTCTCAAAAACTTTCCTTATATCCGCTCGTCCGCTCAAAGGTACGTTGCGTAACTTGATCCAACGTATAATACCGTGAAACAATCTCCATTCTTACAGTGACAGCTGGTGTGAGTTTAATGATCACGTCTGATATACCTTGTGACTAACGATCATAAACCGTTGTGATAGCAGTTTTGACGAAAAATTCGTTGTCCCCGTTCATTGCTACACCTTACAGTCACTATTTGTACTCATATGTCTCCCGTATGATCTTTGGCATTAAGACTTGCGAATACTGGGCGTTATCGTTCCTTTTAAGTAGCTCGTTGCCTACGGTATTTATCCTTCGTTCTCAGCTAACCGCTCTTGACGATTCACAGTGCACCTAAAGTTGTCAACCGTGGTTGTGACTGCACCACTTCACACCACTGCAGCAGGTTACTGGACACGGGCGCGCGCTACCAAAGTTATAACATAGTTATTAGAATAACGTTTCGGTCCTGGGACCTTGGATCACTTCTAAACATACAGAGGTTTAGGAAAAAGACATTATTAGATATAGGCGGAGAGTGAGATGGTGACGATCGTGACCTGATGAATTGTCTTAAGAACATATAAGAATGGAGGAAACACTGTAGAAGCTACTGGCCCATGCGAGGGAGGTCCTTTTCAAAAACAACCTTATGCCCTATCAGGGGACGGGTAGACGATGAATCATGTGACTCCTGTGTCGTTGGGTTGGTTGCTGCTTAAGTATCATGTTATGCAATGTTTTGAAATTTTGTAGTTTTCCTGTGTTGCGTTCTATAGTGTCGGTGTCGGCGATTAGTGAGGGGCTTCTAGGCACGTCGGGTCTGAGGTCTGGTTCGGTGAGAACGAGGTTGTGCCGCGTTTCAGTTCTTCAAAGGCCCGTGGAGTCTCTGTG
>NW_026507379.1:0-12500 GCF_026875155.1 Cherax quadricarinatus
ATATTTATATATATATATAATTATATATATATATATAATATATATATAATATATATTATGTATATATATATATATATATATGTTTATATATGAGTTTGAAACGTTGTATGACATGCAAGCTATTACGTTAATGTATTTATTACGTAGTGTGTTGGCGAATATTGTATAAAAAAAGTATGTTCCATGCATAATGTCCAGTTTCCTGGGATTTGTTCTGAAAGAACGCGTTTTTTTCCTGGGTCAGAGTGGCCAGGAGAGGAGAGTGAGGTGTGTTATGAGACAGTACGTGGAAAGGCAGCAGCTACAGCAAGATGTGAAGACGTTCTTGGTTGTTTGGGTATTGTAGGGATGGTGATTTTTTTGTAAGTTTATACCAACAGGTTTTTTTATTGGTTTAATGGTGCTCTCATGTTAACCTGTAAGTCCTAGTGTGTGCAGGAGGCTGTTTTAAGTTTTGGGGAGAGTACTCATCGTACAGTGTATTGTCGGCAGAAGGTGGAGGGGGGGTGTTATGGAGGCCTCTCTGTTTTATAAATATTTTATATATTTACTCCTCAGAGCAGTTGGTGTGGTGTGATGTGTGAGTGTGTGTGTGTGTGTAGTGTGTTGTGTGTGCGTGTGCGTGCGTGTTGTGCGTGTGTGTGTGTGTTGTGTGTGTGTGTGTGTGTGTGTGTGTGTGTGTGTGTGTGTGTGTGCGCGCGTGTGTACGTGTGCGTGGTGTGTGGCGTGTTGCGCGTGTGCGTGTGACGTGCTTGTTTGTGTGTGTGTGTGTTGTGTTGTGTGTGTATTTGTGGTGCGCGCGTGTGTGTACACTCACCTAGTTGTACTCACCTAGTTGAGGTTGGCAGGGGTCGAGTCAAGCTCCTGGGCCCCGCCTCTCTCTGGTCGAATACTAGGTCACTTCTCCCCCTGAACCATGAGCTTTATCTGTACCTCTGCTTAAAGCTATGTATGGATCCTGCTCCACTACATCGCTTCCCCAAAACTATCCACTTCCTGAATACTCTGTGGCTGAAGAAATACCTTCCTAACATCCCTTTGATTCATCTGTGTCTTCAGCTTTCCAATGGTCCCCGATGTGCTGTGTCCAGTCTCTGGAACATCCTGTCTTTGTCCACCTTGTCAATTCCTCTCGTATTAAGTCCTGGTTATCATGTTCCCCCTACTCTCTCCGTCCTCAGTGTCGTCAGGTGGTTGATTCCCTTAACCTCTTTCCTCATGTAGGACATACCTCTTAACTCTGGGACTAAGTCTTGATGCTAACCTTTGCACTTTCTCTAGTTTCTTTACATGCATGGCTAGGTGTTGGGTTCTAAACTGGTGCCCGCATACTCTAATATGGGCATAACGTACACGGTTTGTACAGGGGGGTCCTGAACGATTCCTTATTAAGATGTTCGGAAATGCTGTTCGGAGGTTTGCCTGGCCGCCCATTGCTGCGGAGTTATTTGGTTGATGTTGCGCTTCAGGAGATGTTGCCTGGTGTTATATCACCCCAAGATCTTTTTCCTTGAAGTGATGTTTGTTAAGTCTCTGGCCCCTAGACCTGGTACTCCGTCTCTGCGGTCTTCCTTTGCTTCCCAATCCTCAGGACTTTGCACTTGGTGGTATTGAACTCCAGGAGCCAGTTGCTGGACAAGGTCTGCAGCCTGTCCAGATTCCCTTTGTAGTTCTGCCTGTTCTTCGATCGAATGAACTCTTCTCATCAACTTCACGTCATCTGCAAACAGGGACACCTCGGAGTTTATTCCTTCCGTCATGTCGTTCAAAATACTAGACAAACAGCACTTGGTCCTAGGACGACCCCTGTGGGACCCCTCTAGTCACAGGTGCCCACTCTGGACACCTCGCCCCGTACCATTACTCGCTGCTGTTTCCTGACATGTATTCCCTGATCCATTGCAGTGCCTTCCTGTTATCCCTGCTTGGTCCTCCAGTTTTTGCTCTAATCTCTTGCGTGGGTACTGTGTCAAAAGCCTTCTTTGCAGTCCAAGAAAATGCAATCCACCCACCCCTCTACTCTCTGTCTTACTCGCTGTCACATGACATAGAACTCCAGTAGGTTTGTGGACACAGGAGTTCCATCTCTGAAACCATGTTGGCTGTTGGTATGAGATCATTCCTTTCTAGATGTTCCACCATTCTTTCTCCTGGACAAATCTTTTCCATGTTTTAGCATGGCTATGCATGTCAGTGACACTGGTCTCTGTAGTTTAGTGACTTCATGTCTGTCTCCTCTTTTTAAAGATTGGGACCACATTATGCTGTCTTCCCATGCCTCAGGCAATCTCCCTGTTTCGGATAGGATGTATTGAATATTGTTTGTTAGGGGTACACATAGCTCCTCTGACTCCCTCTCTTCAGAGACCATGGAGAGATGTTATCTCGGCCCCATTGCCTTTGAGGTATCTAGCTTCACCTCAGAAGCCTCTTCACTTCTTCTCGGTTGTGTGTACTGTGTCCAGCACATGGTGGTGTACCAACCTCTCGCTCTTTTCTGGAGCCCCTTCTGTCTCCTCTGTGAACAACTTCTTTGAATCTCTTGCTGAGTTCCTCACATACTTCACGGTCATTTCTTGTTGTCTTTCTCCTTCCTTCCTTAGCTGATTATGGTTCTTAAAGGTTGTTTTCTTCCTGATGTGGCTGTATAAACAGGTTGGGTCTCGAGATTTGGCTTTTGCTGCTATGTCGTTTCATTTGACGCATTGGGCCTCCCTCTTATCCTGTGCATATTCGTTTCTGTTCTATGATGCTCTCCTTATTCTCCCTGGGGGTCCTTGCCTTCTATCATTTCTTCATTCCTTGCACACTTGGTTTTTTACTCCTATTGATCTTTGGGTGAACCATAGGCTAATCCTGGCTTTTCATTATTCCTTGGTTACCCTTGGGTACAAACCTCTCCTCCAGCCTCCTTGCACATTTGTTGCTACATATTCCTTCATCTCATTACTGGCTTTCACTGACAGTTCTCTGTCCAACTCTGAACCTCATTCAGGAAGTTCCTCATTCCTGTGTAGTCCCCTTTCTTTAGTTTGTTTTATTTGTCCTGGCCATTTCCTGCTTCCCCCTTCCACTTGTTAGCTTACTGTGTATTCGAAGGCTCAAAACTACATGATCGCTAGGGCCCCAAGGGGTCTTTCATATGTGATGTCCTCAATATCTGCACTACCAAGAGTGAATATACTAAGGTCCAGTCTTGCTGGAACCTTCCTCTCTCTCTTGTAGTGTCCCTTAGTTGTTGGAACATGAAGTATTCTAGTACCACCTCCATCATCTTAGCACCTCCATGTATCTTGGCCCCCAAGTGGCTCCAAGTTTCTTCCCATTCGATCTCCTTGTGGTTAAAGTCGCCCATGATAGGAGCTTTGCCCTGTATGCATTGAGCTCTTCTGGCCACTGCAGCCGGTGTGTCAACCATCGCTCTATTGGCTCTCGTCATACTCTTGCCTTGGCCTCCTGTGTTCTGTGGTGGGTTATACATCACTGCAATTATCACCTTGGGACCACCAGGTGAAAGCGTTCCCGCTATGTCAATCCACTTTCTTCTCCGCTGTCTCCTTTCAGCTCATCAAAATTCCATCGGTGTTTGATCAGCAATGCCACTCCTCACACCCCCTGTTCCTTCTGTTCTCTTTTCTAGGATCTGGTATCCCGCTGGAAAGATGGCAGCTGTTATCATACCTGTAGCATGGTTTCTGTGATCGCTATGATGTTGTGATTGATGCCTCTTTGACTCTTTCGTGCCACTGCTCCCATTGTTTGTTATTCCATCAGCGTTTGTGTACCGTACCTTCAGTTTCCTTTCCAACACTGTGGTTTGGGGAGCTGTGGGGGTGGGAGACCTGGTAGCATTACTGTGGGAATTCTATGGTGGGGGTTGGGTGGAAGCTGTGGGTATGGATTGTATTGTGTGTTGGGATGGTTTTTGTGATAGGTTGTGGGTTCTGAGGATAGTTGTGTGTGTGCTTGCCCTTGCTGCTCTGTTTGCTCTGACTGACCTCGCTGGTTCCATCTTGTCTCCCTTTCCTAGCTCCTTTCGGTTTTTTGTCCTCTCCCTCAGCTGCTTCTCTCTGTTTGTGTTCTGTCTCTGCTAGGAAACACCTTCTTGTACTCTTCGAACTTTTCAACGTGGTTTCTCTTGGAGGATCCTGTTCTGCACTGTTTCTGTCCTGAGAATCAGCTTGAAAATTTACAATCTCATCCATGTCTTCTCCCCCTATTTCCGTGATGATTTTCTCAATTCCTTTCTTTCTTCCTGCCGCTTTCTCAGTGTGTGTCCTTTCCTCTCTCTCCCGATAGCCCAGGATATTCACTGATTTTGCCTTTCCTTCCTACCATTGCCTCTCCTCTGTGACTCTGGTTCCTGTCTGTATGTGGTCATTTTCTCCCTTGATTTTTCCAGTGGCTCTTGGTAGCATGGTTGTGCCTCAGCATTCGACCTATCTCCTTCTCTATCTGCACCCATCTGCTCTTCCCTTCACTCCTGGCCCTTCTTTGAGGCTGATATGACTTACGCATAATTATATTCTCCTTCTTCATGTTCAGCCTTCGTCATCGTATGGTGTGTCTTCTCTGGTCACTACCCCTGAGACTTGCTTCAGCCTGTTACCTAAAATTTTAGGGAAACCTTTACCTAGCTTACTGCATTTTCGACTCTGTGCCTCCCCAAATTTCTTCGTTCCTTCTCCAACCTCTTTTCCCATTTCACAGAGAGCTCTTTCTCCATTTTTTTCAGGGAAAGCTCTTCTAATTTTTTTTTTCTCTCCCATTCTTGCTTCTATCCTTTTTCCACTGTTCCATCCATCCATTCCTCCCTACCAGTACCATATGTCATCTGATCCCTGATTCCTGCGAAAGTCCCAACCATTGCTTTTTAATTGAAAGAGAGAGAGAAAGAGGAAAAAGAAAAAGGGGGAAGAGAGTGGAGTGATAGGGGAGAGAGTGAAGGGGGGAGACTAAGAAGGAGGGGGAAAAAGAAGGGAAAAAAAGGAGGGAGAAAGTGAGAGAAGGGAAAAGGTCAGGAGGAGAGGGTGGGGAAGTGACAGGCAAAAAGAGGAGAGAGAAAAAAAAAAGAGGAAGAGAGAGAGGAAGAGAGAGAGGGAGAGAGAGAGAAGAGAGAGAGAGAGGAGAAAGAGTGAAAGGAAGGGAGAGAGGAAAGAAGAGAGAGAGGATGAGAGAGAGGATGAGAGAAAGGGGGAGAGAGAAAGAGAGAGAGGAAGAGAGAGGGAGAGAAGTAGAGAGGAGAGGAGAAGTGAGAGAGATGGGGGGGGGAAGGAAAGGAAGAAGGTTATTGGGTCCTTCACAGGAAGGTGTTAAAAATCCTGTATATGTGTGTGTGTGTCATCTTTTATATTATATATATGTGTGTGTTGTGTGTGTGTGGTGTGTGCTACAAGCTATTTCAAGTGCCTAACAGCAGTGCTGTTCTCACCAAGTGTGTGCATATGTTTATGTAAACGTCCTTATTTCCCATGTATGTACTACATGTGTGTTGTATATGCACCCGATCTCTTGGTTCCCCACGGAACTCTTAGATGCGTTTAAAAATTACGTTAAAAAATAAAAACACTAGGGATTCGCTATATAAGCCGCTACCTCTATAATTCGTTATTAAATGCCAGTAAATGCTGCTTATTCTAATTCTGAAGCTCGAGGAGGCAGTGACCCCCAATTACAGCTAGAGGAACAGGTACTATTGACCCCATGCAACTCAAACTAGGTGAATATTACTTGCGGCTGGCAGTGGCGTAACGTTTGGGGTCTGTCATGTCCCAGAAGTTGATGTTTAATGCTTCTCGGTAATTTTTCCACTAACTTCCTGTATGCACTATATTCTCTAGCTCTTCAATTTTTTCACCTCATCACTGTATTTACTGACAATCTATACAACATACTCTTATCTCCCTGGTCCTTGAGTCGCATTATATTTCAAAATACCCCACTGCGTTATTAAGGCAAGACTATTTAGGCCTTAACACACACCGTTCACCCTTCCAACGGCCTCCACCTAAACACTCAGCCACTTATTTCCTTTGTTTTTCTTTTCTGTGAATTATTACATTTCCTTTTATCGGGGCATTAAGTGATTATATGCACTCTCATGCGTGCACACGCCTATATCCCACACTCTATCCTTATGGCAAGTCAGAAATTATCACCAAAACACGAGCTCAAAGCGTGACTCCCTCCTCGAGTGTGTGGTGTGTGTGTGTGTGTGTGTGTGTGTGTGTGTGTGTGTGTGTGTGTGTGTGTGTGTGTGCGTGTTGTGCGTGTGTTTTGCGTGCTGCCTGTATGTGTGTGGTTGTGATGTGTACTCACCTATTTTGTTACTCACCTATTTGGTTTGCCAGGGGTCGAGTCACAGCTCCTGGGCCCCCGCCCTCTTCGCTGATTGCTATAGGTCCTCTCCTCCCTGGCCCCATGTGCTCTATTCAACCTCGCCTTAAAACTATGTATGGTCCTGCCTCTACCACATCACCTTCTAGGCTATCCAGGGCCGACTACTCTATGACTGAGAAATACTTTCCTAACATCCCTTGATTCATTGAGTCTCAACTCCAATTGTTGAACCTTTGTGTCTGTGTCCCTATCTCTGGAACATCCCGTCTTTGTCCACCTCGTCTATTCCGCCGCAGTTTTTTTATGCCGTTATCATGTCTCCCTGACCCCCTTGGCTTCCAGTGTCGTCCAGGCCCGATTTCCCTCAACCTTTCTTCAATAGGACCAATCCCCGTAGCTCTGGGACTAGTCTTCTCTGCAAAACCTTTGCACTTTCTCTAATTCTTGGACGTGCTTGATAGGTGTGGTGTGGATTCCATATGGTGCTGCATACTCCAGTATGGCCTGACGTAGATGGTATACAGAGTCTTAACGGATCCTTACTGGGTATCGGACGCTTATCCGTAGGTTTGCCAGCGCCGTATGCTGCGCAGTTATCTGATTGATGTGCGGCCTCCTCAGGAGATATATTCGGTGTTATTTACTCACCCCAGATCTTTTTCCTTGAAGTGAGGTTTGCAGTCTTTGGCCAATCTAAACTATATTGTGTGTGCGGTCTTCTTTTGCCCTTCCCCAATCTTCATGACTTTGCATATGGACAGGGTTAAATTAGGAGCCAGTTGCTGGACCAAGCTGTAGCCTGTCCAGGTCTCTTTGTAGTCCTGCCGATCCTCGTCCGATTTGATTCTTCTCACGTAACTTCACATCATCTGCAAAACAAGGGACACTTCTGAGTCTATCCCTTCGTTATGTCGTTCACGTTATACCAAGAACAGCACAGGTCCTAGAGAAGACCCCTGTGGACCCCGCATTGTCAGACAGGCGCCCACACTCTGACACCTTCGTC
The DNA here is from genome assembly GCF_026875155.1 of Cherax quadricarinatus. NCBI lineage: Eukaryota > Metazoa > Arthropoda > Malacostraca > Decapoda > Parastacidae > Cherax > Cherax quadricarinatus. The sequence goes on from NW_026507379.1 coordinate 7,346, forward strand.
GGCGTACCATGACTCGTTGTTGCCTCCCTTGTCAGATATTCTCTGATCCATTGCAGTGCCTTTTCCTGTTATGTGTGGTAGTGTGTGCGTGTGTGTGCGTGTGTGTTGTGTGTGTGTGTTGTGTGGTGTGTGTGTGTGTGTGTGTGTGTGTGTGTGTGTGTGTGTGTGTATGTGATGTGTGTATGTGTGTGTTGTAGGTGAGTTTTTGTTCCTTATAATAAATTTGATACTGTCTCCCCATCTAATGTGAGGGGTACAAGCTGGCTTAGAGTGTTTTTTCTTTCAATTTTAAGTAATATAAATGCCCTTAGGAGCCAGGGACTTTATTTTCGTTTACGCAGTCACAAAGAGTAACACAAGCACCTCCCTCTCATAATCATGTCCCCCTCATGTTACATACACCGCCTTTCCCCCTCACAGGTAAGCACCTTCTTTTCGTTATACAAGCAAGACCTCACCTCATATTAGGACAACTCCCCTCATATTTCAGGCAAGCTACCTCCCCTTATAATACAGGCAACTCCCTTATAATTACAGGCAATCACATCCCCTCACATTACATGCAACTCCCCTCATATTACAGGCAAGCACCCTCCCTTATATTACAGGCAGCTTCCCCTCATATTACTGGCAAGCACCTCTTCCTCATATTATAGGCAACTTCCTTATATTACGGAGAGCCCCTTTCCCGGACACTAGTAACCACTTCACCCTCACATTTCATCCCTCCCCCCCTCACACTCGACGGAGCCCTTACCCTCTGGCAGCACTTGGACTGGTGGATGAGCAGCGATAAGAGCAATCCTTCTCAGATTGTCGCGTATCTATGGAAATACAGAGGCGGCAGTTCCTCGTACAACAAGAGCCGCAGTGATTGACACAACCGTAACAAAGCGAGAGAGAGAAGCAGCTTCATCGTGCTAGAGCGTCTCAGTTCAGGCTGTTACGAAGGTGAGCCGTGTTAAAGATATGTTATAATCAGGTGGCATGAAGATGTGTTTAGGATGTTATCCTTGGATAGCTGGAGCTCCGGCATCGGCATGAGTTGGCCGCAATTTTCATTTTCTCGTGGCACTTAAAAGGAAGCATCCTTAGTGATTGTTGAAAACCTTAAGCCAACCATTGTCCCCCATTCTGGTGAAGTATTTGATATTCACTTGTCACTAGATATGTGAATGGTTTGCCTCATATATTATATATATATATATATATCTTTATATATTATATTATATATTATATTATATATATTATATATATATTATATATATATAGATATAGATATAGGGGAGGTACCACCTCTATAGCGGGGAATGGGGACCTCACTTCAGGAAGACCACTAAACGTACCTCAGGAAAACTCAGGTTCCTCCCCGTAATATTATATATATATATATATATATATATAGATATATATATATATATATATTATATATATATATATATATATATATACTACGAAATATTGGGAATTTAAAAAGGGGAAATTTTGAGAAAACAGAAAATGTAATTTTTGAAAAGAAACGGGCAAAGGGGGAATAAGGAAATAAAAGAAAATTTTGAAAGATAGAGAAAATGAAAGCAATAGAAAAGGGAACAGGGAAATCCGAAAGAGTGAAGGATGTGTGTTGAATGTGGGAACTAGACAGGGGAAAGGAGACAGTGGAAGAGAAATCTGTGAATTATAACTTAACAGAGGAACCCAGCTAAGTATGTCCGTTCACAAAAAAAATGTGTATATCTGCTTATGATCGTGAATCATCGCCCCCGCGGAACGTTCTCAGATCAGGAACTTTGAACCGGGGGGAAAGGGGACGAATATGAGAGAATTAAGGATATTTTCTAAGAGGAAATAAAGAAAGATGTATAGTGAAGACAAGAATTTTGTAAGAATCTCTCTACTCTCTCTCTCTCTTCTCTCTCTCTCTCTCTCTCTCTCTCTCCCACCTTCTCTAACCCCCCACTCGTCTATCATAGGCGGACCACGCCCCCTTCTGCCTGGCCTGAACACCCTGGTATTTTATGTATTATTTACATACTTATTGTGTAATTGATTTACGCCAGAAACTATGAAAATGATTTACGCTCACAACCTATGTAATGAAGCCACACTGCGTCCATTCTATTTTTACGCACTGCTTTCACACTCTCTCTAGGCATGCATTCAGTTGCATAAATCCAAAGAGTAATATACAATACATATATGTACATATACAATTCATATACATACATATACATACATTCTAGGATATATTTAAAATGACCGTCAGCTCCCTAAAGTGGGATAATGGTTGTGGGGGTAGTGAGCAGGTGTGTAGCAGTTGTTTGAGGGTAGTGGGTAGGTTTGGTAGTGTGGTGCTGGTTGAAGGGGTGATGGGTAGGCGGGGTGGTGACAGTTGGTGGTTGATGGGGGTGGTGTGGGAGTAGGGGATGGTGGCTGTTGGTAGTTGCATGGGGTGGTGGGTAGGTGATGGTGGCTGTTGGTAGTTTGATGGGTGGTGAGTAGGTGATGGTGGCTGTAGGTGGTGATGAGGGGTTGAGTAAGTGGTTGGTGACAGTTTGGTGGTTGATTGGGTGGTGGGTAGGTCGGTGGTGACAGTTGGTGGTTGATTGGGTGGTGGGAGGTGGTTGTGGACAGTTGGTGGTTTGATGGGGGTGGTGGGTTAGGGTGGGTGGTGGGACAGTTGGTGGTTGACATAGGGGTATGTGATGGTGGCTGTGGAGGTGCGTGGCTAGGATGGTGGTAAACAGTTGGTGGTTGATAGGGAGGGTAGGTTATTGATGGCTGTTGGTGGTTGATGGGGTGGTGGGTAGGTGGTTGTGGCAGTTGGTGGTTGATGTTACAAAAAACTCGATTCTAAAAGCTTAGAGATCTCCAGTGGAATACTAGAAAGGACATGCCCTTCTAGCCATCCAGCTGTTATGGGTTTTCGTAACAATTAGTCAGTATCTTGTCCAATTAATCCATTAGAATTCAATAAGAATTATTAGTGCTTCAGGATTACAACTGGTAGGCTACTAACTAGAGAAATTAAAATTTAATAAATTTATTAATCACTGTCTAGAGGTATATTATCAAATTAAATTAAATAATCAATTCAAAACAAAATAAAGAATCACTTCTCTCGTGTACAGTATTATTGTGCTGAAAGCACCATATCACATATATAGTCTTAAGTACCGTCTGTACATTAACATTTAATAAAAATATTACAAATACCTGTACAAGTAAGTTTGGTGTGTATGTGTTGTAGATGCTCTAAGTAGTTCGCAATGTTCACGACTCAAACTAGACTTAAACCAAGTGGACTGACAAAGTCCTCAATATAAACTATCTTGGAACGTTGGAATCAGAACAGTCTTGCTTGAACAATAAAAAGAATGCTAGCCCAAAGCACACATAACAAGGCAACTGCGACACAATCAGGAACAAGGAGATAATATAAACGACACTAAGTAAGGACCATCAACAAATCCCCACAAAAGTCGCAAAACTCCCATTACTACTGAGGGGGGGGGATCTAAGTTCAGCATAAGAAAAAATATCCCACGACTGGACGTTACACAGATACCAGTACAAGTTTAGGTCAGAAGCTACAGCTCAAGACCTGAGTTGCTCAGAGTGTCTAAGCGACACACAACCTCAGTACAACGTCGAAAATCACTAAGTCTATACAATGTTCTGTGAACAGAGTCGCACAGAACCTACAACAATAATGAGACAGACGATCTTCCAACAAGGGCCCTAAGGAAGATTTAGGCTCGTCTTGTCTGGAATACGTCCAACCACCAAGCGAGTCTAGACCAGACTGAATACTCAGGCAGGTGAAACACCCCCCCCTCTATCACGTGATAGCTCCGGGACAGTCGCTGCCCACAACAACAGAAGCCGCAGAGTAACGAGCCACAAGCGATAATTACAGTAGTTAGACAAAAAGACTTGAACTATGAGCACATAAAATGAAAGTTGCATCCACCAAACAAAAGTAACTAAGTCAAATAATAATATAAAACAATATATTTAGGATTTAGCTATTATCGCAAATATAAGCAATATAAAATTATATAAAAAGGGTTTAAAATACATTATATAACATAATAATATACATCATATACATTGTAACCCATTCAGGGGTTGCAACAGTTGATAGGGTAGTGATGGTGGCTGTTGGTGGTTGATGGGTGGGGGGTAGGTGATTGTGGCTGTTGGTGGTTGATGGGGTGGGTAAGTGAGGGTGGTCGTTGTGGTTGAGGGGGTGGTCGGTGGGTGGGGGGGCTGTTGTGGTTGATGGGTAGTGAGTAGGTGATTGTGGCTATTGGTGGTTGATGTGTGGTAGGTGGTGGTGGGTAGTGGCAGTTGGTAGTTGATGGGGGGGGGTAGGTGGTGACAGTTGGGGGTTAGGGGAGGGTGGGTAGGGGGTGTGGCAGTTGGTGGTTGATGGGTGGTGGGTAGTGGTGGGGGCAGTTGTGGTTGATGGGGTGGGGGGTAGGTGGTGGTGACAGTTGGGGGTTGAGGGGAAATGAAGAGTAAATTTAATAGGGAGAAGATGGAGGCGATATTATAGATTTTTTCCCCAACAATTCTTGTGTAATCTTAGTGACTGTCTCCCGGTCTATAAGAAAATACATTGAGAAAACTTATGCCGCACTCCCGCACTACTTCTTTTTCGTGTGTAAGGAAGAGGGAAAGGAAGGCGGGCCCTATGGGGTACAGAATTTCCTTTCTCGGTCATTGAGTACGGAAACTGGGCTTCTGGATACCTTTCTTGTTTCAGGAAGCACTAAAAATCGTAGAAAATCATTCGAAGGAGAGGGGAACTGCAGTTTTCTTGGATCAAGAGCTCTTTTATCTGCGTGTAGGAACAGGTAGTAGGGGGAAAATTTCAGAGTAGAGTACAAATGTTGGTACTTTGGCCCATGGGTGGGAGGTACTCTGGCCAAAAGGGGTGGTGGGAGGTATCTGGCCATGGGGGCTGGCAGTACTCTGGCCACGGGGTGGTAAATACCTCGCCACGGGGTGGTGGCAGGGACTCTGGCCACGGATGGGAAATACTCGGCCACGGGGCTGGCAGGGACTCTGGCCACGGGGGGTGGTAGGTACTCGGCCACGGGGGTGGTGGTAGGTACCCTGACCACAGGGGGGCAGATACTCTGGTGAT
>NW_026507380.1:0-15832 GCF_026875155.1 Cherax quadricarinatus
TGTGTCTTGTAAGACTGTATGTGTCTTTAGACTAAGGTTAGCTGATGTCTTGTAAGACTGTTGTTGCTTGTAAGACTGTGGTGTGTCTTGTAAGACTAGAAGGTGTTTTGTAAGACTGTAGTGTGTCTTGTAAGACAGTAGTGTGTCTTGTAAGACTGTATTGTGCCTTGTAAGACTCTAGTGTGTCTAGTAAGACAGTAGTGTGTCTTGTAAGACTTTAGTGTGTCTTGTAAGACAGTAGTGTGTCTTGTAAGACTGTATTGTGCCTTGTAAGACTGTAGTGTGTCTTGTAAGACTGTAGTGTGTCTTGCAAGATTGCAGTGTGTTTTGTAACATCCTAGTGTGTCTTGTAAGACTGTATTCTGTTTTGTAAGACTGCAGTGCGTCTTGTAAGACTAGACTGTGTTTTATAAGACTGTAGTGTGTCTTGTAAGACTCAAGTGTGTCTTGTAAGACTGTAGTGTGTCTTGTAAGACTGTAGTGTGTCTTGTAAGACTCTAGTGTATCTTGTAAGACAGTAGTGTGTCTTGTAAGACTGTAGTGTGTCTTGTAGGACTACAATGATTCTTGTAAGACTGTAGTGTGTCTTGTAGGACTGTAGTGTGTCTTGTAAGACTGTAGTGTGTCTTATAAGACTGTAGTGTGCCTTGTAAGACTGCAGTGTGTCTTGTAAGACGATAGCGTGTCTTGTAAGACTACAGTGTGTCTTGTAAACTGTAGTGTGTCTTGTAAGACTGTAGTGTGTCTTGTAGGACTACAATGTTTCTTGTAAGACTGTAGTGTGTCTTGTAAGACTGTAGTGTGTCTTGTAAGACTGTAGTGTGTCTTGTAGGACTACAATGTGTCTTGTAAGACTGTAGTGTGTCTTGTAAGACTGTAGTGTATCTTGTAAGACTGTAGTGTGTCTTGTAAGACTTCAGTTTGTTTTGTAATACTGCAGTGTGTCTTGTAAGACTGTATTGTGTCTTATGAGACTATAGTGCGTCTTGTAAGACTAGACTGTGTTTTGTAATACTGTAGTTTGTCTTGTAAGACTGTTGTGTGTCTAGTAAGAGTAGTGTGTCTTGTAAGACTGTAGTGTGTCTTGTACGACAGTAGTGTGTCTTGCAAGACTTGTGTCTTGTAAGACTGCAGTGTGTCTTGTAAGACGATAGCGTGTCTTGTAAGACTTCAGTGTGTCTTAAAAACTGTAGTGTGTCTTGTTAGACTGTAGTGTGTCTTGTAAGACTGTAGTGTGTCTTTAAGAGAGTAGTGTCTTTTGTAAGACTGTAGTGTGACTTGTAAGGACATTATGTGTCATGCAAGACTTTGGTGTCTTGTAAGACTGCAAGTGTGTCTTGTAATACTGGTATTGTGCCTTGTAAGACTGTATGTGTCCTGTAATCTGAAAGTGTGTCTTGTAGACTACAATTGTCTTGGTAAGACTTAAGTGGTCTTGTAAGACTGTAGTGTGTCTTGTAAGACAGTAGTGTGCCTTGTAAGACTGTAGTGTTGTCTTGTAAGACTAGACTGTGTTTTGTAAGACTGTAGTATATCTTGTAAGACTGTAATTGAGTCCTCGAGAGACTGTCGTGTGTCTAGTAAGACAGTAGTGTTTTTTTGTCTTGTAAGACTTCAATTTGTTTTGTAATACTGCAGTGTGTCTTGTAAGACTGTATTGTGTCTTAGTAGACTATAGTGCGTCCTTGTAAGACTAGACTGTGTGTTTTGTAAATGTAAGTGTGTCCTTGGAAAGACTGTTTGTGTGTCTAGTAAGAGTAGTGTGTCTTGTAAGACTGTAGTGTGTCTTGTAAGACAGTAGTGTGTCTTGCAAGACTTGTGTCTTGTAAGACTGCAGTGTGTCTTGTAAGACGATAGCGTGTCTTGTAAGACTACAGTGTGTCTTGTAAACTGCAGTGTGTCTTGTAAGACTCTAGTGTGTCTTGTAAGACTGTAGTGTGTCTTGTAGGACTACAATGTTTCTTGTAAGAACTGGTAGCGTGTCTTGTAAGACTGTAGTGAGCTTGTCTTGTAAACTGCAGTGTGCCTTGTAAGACTGCAGTGTGTCTTGTAAGACTAGACTGTGTTTTGTAAGACTGTAGTATATCTTGTAAGACTGTAGTGTGTCTTGTGAGACGGTAGTGTGCCTTGTAAAACTGTAGTGTGTCTTGTATGGCTAGACTGTGTTTTGTAAGACTGCAGTGTGTCTTGTAAAACTGTAGTGCGTCTTGTAAGACTGTAGTGTGTCTTGTAAGACTGTAGTGTGTCTTGTAAGACATAGTGGTGTCTGTAAAGACTGTAGTTGTGTCCATCTAAGACAGTAGTGAGTCTGTAAGAACTGTTGTGTGCCTTGTACAGACGGTGTGTGTCTTGTAAAGACTAGAAGGTGATTTGTAAGACTGTAGTGTTCCTTGTAAGACAGTAGTGTGTCTTGTAAGACTGTAATGTGCCTTGAAAGACTGTATGTGTCTATAAGACAGTAGTGTGTCTTTGTAAGACTTATTGTTGTCCTTGTAAAAGACAGTATTGTGTCATGAAGACTGTATTGTGCCATGTAAGACTGTAGTGTGTCTTGTAAGACTGTAGTGGTCTTTGCAAAGATTGCAGTGTGTTTTTGTAACAATCCTAGTGTGTCTTGTAAGAGCTGTATTCTGTTTTGTAAAACTGCAGATGCGTCTTGTAGGACTAGACTGGGTTTTTTAAAGACTGTAGTGTGTCTTGTAAGACTCTAGTGTGTCTTGTAAGACAGTAGTGTGTCTTGTAAGACTGTAGTGTGTCTTGTAATACTGTAGTGTGTCTTGTAAGACTGTAGTGTGTCTTGTAAGACTGTATGTGTCTTGTAATACAGTAGGGTGTCTTGCAAGACAGTAGTGTGTCTGTCAAGACACTTAAGTGTGCATTGTGTAAGACTTCAGTTTGTTTTGTAATCTGCAGTGTGTCTTGTAAACTGTATTGTGTTCTTGTAAGGACTGTAGTGTGAATTCTGGAATACAATGTGTCTTGTAAGACTGAGTGGGGTCTTGTTAAGACTGTAGTGGTTTCTTGAAAGACTGTTAGTTTGTCTTGAAAGACTGCAGTGTTCCTTGTAGAGTGTAGTGTCGTCTTGTAAGACTGAGTAGCTTGTAAGACAGTAGTGTGTCTTAGTATGACAGTAGTTTGTCTTGTAAGACAGCATGTGTCCTTGTAAGACGTGTAGTGTGTCTTGTAAGACTGTAGTGAGTCTGTAAGACTGTAGTTGTGTCCTGTATACCTGTAGTGTTGTCTTGTAAGACTAGTAGGTGTCTGCCAGACAGTAGTGTGCTAGTTAAGACCTAGTGTGTCTGTAAGACTTTCATTTGTTTTTGTAATACAGCAGTGTGTCTTGAAGACTAAGTATTGGAGTCCTTGTCCGACAGTAGAGAGACTTCTGGAATACAAATTGTACTAGTAAACTGTAGTGTTGTCTTGAGAACGACATGTAGTGTGTGTGTCTTAGTAAGACAGTAGTGTTCATGCAAGACTTGTGTCTTTTAATACTGCAGTGTGGTCTATGTAAGACTGAAGTGTGTGTTCCTTGTAAGACTGTATTTGTCCTTGTAAGACAGAAGTTGTCTTGCAAGACTAGTGTCTTGTAAAGACTGCAGAGTGTCTTGTAAGACGATAGCGTGTCCCCTTGTAAACTACAGTGTGTCCCTTGAAAAACCTGGCAGTGTGTCTTGTAAGACTCTAGTGGATCTTGTAAGACTGTAGTTGTTGACTGAAGGATACAATGTTTCTTGTCTTGTAAGACTGTACGTGGTCTTTTAAGACTGTAGTGTGTCCATTGTAATACTGCAGTGTGCCTTGATAAGACTGCAGTGTGTCTTGTAAGACTGAGACTGTGTTTTGTAAGACTGTAGTAAATCTTGTAAGACTGTAGTGTGTCTTGTGAGACTGTAGTGTGCCTTGTATGGCTAGACTGTGTTTTGTAAGACTGCAGTGTGTCTTGTAAAACGTAGTGCGTCTTTTAATACTGTAGTGTTTCTTGATAAAGACTGTAGTGTTCTTTTAAGACAGTAGTGTGTCTTGAAGACTGTAGTGTGTCTTTGTAAGACAGTAGTGAGTCTTGTAGACTGTTGTGGGCTTTAAAGACTGTGGTAGTGTCTTGTAAGACTAGAATGTGTTTTTAAGACTGAAGTGGTGTCTTGTAAACAGTAAGTGTGGCTTGTAAGACAGTATTGTGCCTTGTAAGACTGTAGTGTGTCTAGTAAGGACGTAGTGTGGTCTTGTAGAACTTGTAGTGTGTCTGTAAGACAGTATTGTTGGGTCTTGTAAGACAGTATTGGCCTTGTAAGACTGTAGTGTGTCTTGTAAAGACTGTAGTGTGTCCCTTGCACGAGATTGCAGTGTGTTTTTTAACATCCCTAGTGTGCTTGTAAGACTGTATTCTGTTTTGTAACACGCATTGCGTCTTGGTAAGACTAGACTGTTTTTATAAGACTGTAGTGTGTCTTGTAAAGACTCAAGTGTGTGATCTTTAAGCCTGTAGTGTGTATTGCAAGACTGCAGTGTGTCTTGTAAGAACAGCAGTGTGTCATGTTAAGACTGTAGTGAGTCTTGTTAAGACTGTAGTTGTCGTCCTTGTAAGACTGTAGTGTGTCTTGTAAGACTGTAGTGTGTCGAGTAAGACTGTAAGTGTGTCTTGTCAGACAGAAGTGTGTCCTTGTTAAGACTGTAGAGTTTCCTTGTAAGACAGTAGTGTGTCTAGTAATATAGTAGAGAGGTCTTGTAAGACTGTAGTGTGTCTTTGTAAGACTGTAGTGTGGTCCTAGTAAGCGAGTAGTGTTCTTGGAAAGACGTAGTGTGTCTTTGTGAAGACTGCAGTGTGTTTTGTAATACTGTCAATGTGTCCTTGTAAGACTGTATGTTGTGTTGGAGACAACAGTGTGTCCCTTGTAAGACCAGACTGTGTTTTTGTAAGACGGCCAGTGTGTCTTGTAAGACTGTAGTGTGTCTTAAAGACTGTAGCGTGCCTTGTAAGACGTAGTGCGTCTTTTTAAAGACGAGACAGTGTTTTGTAAGACTGTAGTGATCTTGCAATACTGTAGTGTGTCTTGTAAGACTGGCAGTATGCCTTGTAAACATTAGTGCGTCTTTGTATGACTAGACTGTGTTGTTCGTTATTACTTACGAAGTGTGTCTTGAAAGACTGTAGTGGGGGGGGTTGGGGTCTAGTAAGAGAGTAGTGTCTATTGAGTAAATACTGTAGTGTGGTCTGTGTAAAGTCAGAGTTTGTCCTTGCAAGACTGTGTCTTGAAAGACTGCATGTGTCTAGTAAGACTGTAGTGTGTCTTGTAAGACTGTATGTGTCTGTAAGACTGGTAGTGTGTCCTTTGTAGGCTACAATGTTCTTGTAAGACTTTAGTGTGTCTTGTAAGACTGAAGTGTGTCTTGTAAGACTGTAGTGTGTCTTGTAAGACTGTAGTGTGTCTAGTAAGAGAGTAGTGTGTCTTGTAAAGACTTAGTGTGTCTTTGTAGACGGCAGTGTGTTTTTTATTTGTAATACTGCAGTGTGTCTTGTAAGACTGTATTGTGTGTTGTGAGACTACAGTGTGTCTTGTAAGACCAGACTGTGTTTTGTAAGACTGCAGTGTGTCTTGTAAGACTGTAGTGTGTTGTGAGACTACAGTGTGTCTTGTAAGACCAGACTGTGTTTTGTAAGACTGCAGTGTGTCTTGTAAGACCAGATTGTAGTGTGTCTTTAAAGACTGTAGCGTGCCTTGTAAGACTGTAGTGCGTCTTTTTAAGACTAACTGGGTTTTGTAAAGACTGTATTGAGTCTTCTTGGCAAGACTGTAGTGTGTCCTTTTAAGACTGTAGTATGCCTGTTGTAAACTTTAGTGCGTCCATGTAAGACTAGACTGTTTTTGTATTACATGTAGTGTGTCCCCTTGAAAGACTGTAGTGTGCTATTAAGAGAGTAGTGTCTTTTTAAGACGAGTGTGTCCATGTAATGACAGTATGGTTGTGTCTTTGCAAGAGTTGTGTCTTGTAAGACTGCAGTGGTGTCTTGTAAGACTGTAGAGTGTCTTGTAAGACTGTAAGTGTGTCCTTGTAAGAACTGTAGTGTTCTTGTAGGACTACAATGTGTCTTTGTTAAGACTTTAGTGTGTCCTGTAAGAACAGTATGAGTCTTGTAAGACAGTAGTGTGCCCTTTTAAGACTGTAGGTGTGTCCTTGTAAAGACTAGACTGTGTTTTGTAAGACTGTAGTAATCTTGTACACTGTAGTGAGTCCTCGTGAGACTGTAGTGTGTCTAGTAATACCAGTAGTGTGACTTGTAAAAGACTTCTGTTTGTTTTGTAATACTGGCAGTGTGTCTTGAAGACTGGTATTGTGTCCTTATGAACTAAAGTGCGTCTTTGTAAGACTTAGTCCTGTGTTTTGTAAAACTGTAGTGTGTCTTGTAAGACTGTTGTGTGTCTAGTAAAGTAGTGTGTCTGTAAGACTGTAGTGTGTTCTTTGTAAGACAGTAGTGTTCTTGCAAGACTTGTGTCTTAAACTTGCAGGGAGTCTTGTAAGCCGATAGCGTGTCTTGTAAGACTACATGTGTCCTTTGTAAAACGCAGTTGTCTTGTAAGACACTAGTGTGCCTTGTCCAACTGTAGTGGTCTTGTACTACTACAATGTTTCTTGTAAGACTGTAGCGAGTCTTGTAAGACTGTAGATGTGTCTTGTAAGACTGATTGTGCCTGTAAGACTGCAGTTGTGTCTTGAGTAAGACTAGACTGGTGTTTTGTAAGACAGTAGTATATCTTGTAAAAACTGTATGTGTCTTGTGAGACGTAGTGTGCCTTGTAAAACTGTAGGGTGTCTTGTAATGGGCAAGAACTGTGTTTTGTAAGACTGCAGTGCGTCTTTTAGAACTGTAGTGCTCTTGTAAGACTGTAGTAGTGTCTTGTAAGACTGTAGTGTGTCTTGTAAGACCGTAAGTGTGTCTTGTAAGACTGTAGTGTTACTTCAAAACAGTAGTGAGTCTTGTAAAACTGTTGTGTGCCTTGTAGACTGTGGTGGTCTTGTAAGACTATAAGGTGTTTTGTAAGAATGTATTTGTCTTGTAAACTTAGTGTGTCTTGTAAGACTGTATTGTGCCTTTAAGACTGTAGTGTGTCTTGTAAGACTGTAGAGGTGTCTTGCAAGGCATTGGCAGTGTGTTTTGTAACATCCAAGTGTGTCATGAAGACTGTATTCTTTTTTGTAAGCCTGCATGCGTCCTTGTAAGACTAGACTGTGTTTTATAAGACTGAAGTGTGTTCTTGTAAGACTCAAGTGTGTCTTGAAAGACTGTATGTGTGTCATTTAATACCTGTAGTGTGTCTTTGTAAGACTGTAGAGTGTCTTGTAAACTGTAATGTGTCTTGTAGACAGATCGTGTGTCTTATGCAAGACAGTAGTGTGTCTTGTAAGACTGTAGTGTGTCTTGTAAGACTTCAGTTGTTTTGTAATACTGCAGTGTGTCTGTAAGACTCTATTGTGTCTTGTGGAGACTGTAGTGTGTCTTCTGACTACAATGTGTCTTTGTAAGCTGTAAGTGTCTTGAGAGAATGTAGTGTGGTCGTGTAAGACTGTAGTTTTTGTCTTGTAAGACGGCATGAGTCATGTAGGAGTGTAGTGAGTCTTGTAAGACTGTAGTGTTCTGTAAGACTGTATGGTTCCTTCTGGACCTACAATGTGTCCATGTAAACTTAGGGAGTCTTGTAAGACTGTAGTGTGTCTTGTAAGAATGTAGTGTGTCTTTTAAGACTTCAGTTTGTTTTGTAATACGCAGTGTGTCTTTGTAAGACTGTATTGTGGCTTAGAGACTATATTGCGTCTCTAAGACTAGACTGTGGTTTAGAAATACAGTATGTGTCTTGTAAGACTGTAGTGAGTCATCTAGTAAGAGTAGTGATCTGTTCCTTGTAAAGACTGGTAGTGTGTCTTGTAAGAACAGTAAGTGTGTCTTGCAATACTTTGTTTTGTAAGACTGCAGTGTGTCCTTGTAAACGTTAGCGTGTCTTGAAAGACTACAGTGTGTCTTGAAAACTGTAGTGTGGTCTTGTTAGAACAGTAGTGTGTCATGTAAGACTGTAGTGTGTCCTTGTATGACTATACAATGATTCTTGAAAGACTGTAGTGTTGTCTTGTAAGTCAGCGTAGTGTGTCTTGCAAGATTTGGTGTCTTGTAACTGCGAGTGGCGTCCTACTAAGACTGTAGTGTTACATGTAAGACTGTAGTGTGTCTTGTAAGACTGGTATTGTTCTTGGTAGGACTACAATGTGTCTTGTAAGACTGTAGATTGACTTGTAAGACTAGTGTGACTTGGTAAACTGTAGTGTGTCATGCAGGACTAGACAATGATTCTTGAAACTGTAGTGTTCTGTAATACTGTAGTGTGTCCTTGAAAGACCAGTAGTGTGTCTTGTAGACTACAATTGTCTTGTAAACTGTATGTGTCTTGTAAGAAACTGTAGTGTACTTGTAAGACAGTAGTGGTGTCTTGTAAGACTTCCATTTTGTTTGTAATACTCTGCAGTGTGTCCTTGTAAGACTGTATTGTGGTCCTTATGAGACTTCGTGCGTCTTGTAAGACTAGACTGTGTTTTTGTAATACTGTAGTTTGTCTTGTAAGACTGTTGTTGTCTATAAGAGTAGTGTGTCTTTGGTACAGACTGTAAGTGTGTCCTTGTACGACAGTATTGTGTCCCCCCCCCACCCCCCCCCCCACTTGCAAGACTTGAGTCTTGTACACTGCAGTGTTTCTTGTAAGACGATAGCGTGTCTTGTAAGACTTCAGCGTGTCTTAAAACTGTAGTGTGTCTTGTTAGACTGTGTGTGACTTGTAAGACTGTATGTGTCTTGAAGGCAACAATGTGACTTGTAAGACTGTAGTGGTGTCTTGTAAGACTGTAGTGTGTACTTGAAGACAGTAGTGTGCCTTGTAAGACATGTAGTTTATCTTGTAAGATTAGACTGTGTTTTGTAAGACTGGTAGTATATCTTGTAAGACTGGTAGTGTGTCTTGTAAACTGTAGTGTGTCTTATTTTAGGACTACCATGTTTCTTGTAGGACTGATAGTGTGTCTTATAAGACTGATATTGGTCTTGTAAGACTGAAGTATGTGTCTTTTAAGACTGAGTGAGCCTTGTAAACTGCAGTGTGTCTTGTAAGACTGTATGTGTCCTAGTAAACAGTAGTGTGTCTTGTAAGACTGAAGTGTGTCTAGTAAGACTGTAGTTGTCTGTAAGACTGTATGTGTCTACTAATAGAGTAGTGTGTCTTTAAGACAGTAGTGTGTCTTGTAAGACTGTAGTGTGTCTAGTAAGAGAGTAGTGTGTCTTGTAAGATTAGTGTGTCGTTGTGAGACTGCAGGTGTTTTGTAATACTGCATGTGTGTCTTGTAAGACTGTATTGTTGTTGAGAGACTTACAGTGTGGCTGTAAGACCAACTGAGTTTTGTAAGACTGCAGTGTGTCTTGTACAGACTGAAGTGTTCTTTAAAGACTGTACGTGCCTTGTAAGACTGTAGTGCGTCTTTTAAGACTAGACTGTGTTTTTGTAAGTACTGTAGTTGATCTTAGCACGACTGTAAGTGTGTCCTTGTAAGACTGTAAAGTATGCCTTGTAAGACATGAGAGTCGTCTATGTAAGCTAGACTGTGGTTTTGGTAATCTGTAGTGTGTCTTGACAAGACTGAAGTGGTGGTCTAGTAAGAGAGTAGTGTCCTTTTGTAAGACTGTAGTGGAGTCTTGTAAAGACAGTAGATGTGTCTTGCAAGACTTGAGACTTGTAAGACTGGGCAGTGTGACGTGTAAGACTGAAGGTGTCTGTAAGACTGTAGTGTGTCATTGTAAGACTGTAAGTGTTTCTTCTAGGACTACAATGTTCTTTGTAAGAACTTAGTGTGTCTTGTTAAGACTGAAGTGGTGGTCTTGTAAGACTGTATGGTGTCTTGGTAAGACAGAGTGTGTCCTGGTAAGAGAGTAGTGTGTCGTGTAAGACTGTATGTGTCTTGTAAGACTGTAGTGTGTCTAGTAAGAGAAGTAGTGAGTCTTGTAAGACTGTAGTGTGTCTTGTGGAGACGGCGTGTGTTTTGTAATACTGCAGTGTGTCTTGTAAGACTGTATTGTGTGTTGATGAGTACTACAGTGTGTCTTGTTAAGATCAGACTGTGTTTTTGTAAGCCTGCCAGTGTGTCTTGTAAGAACAGTAGTGTTTTGTGAGACTACCGTGTGTCTTGATAAGAACGAGACTGTGATTTGTAAGACTGCAGTGTGTCTTGTAAGACTGTATGTGTCCTTTAAAGACAGTAGAGTGCCTTGTACGACTGTAGGCGTCTTTTAAGACTAGACTGTGTTTTGTACGACTGTAGTGAGTCTTGCAAGACAGTAGTGTGTCTTTTAAGACTGTAGTATGTCCTTGTAAGACTTTAGTGCGTCTTAATGACTAGACTGTGTTTGTATACTGTATGTGGTGTCTTTAAAAGCCTGAGTGTGTCTAGTAAGAAGTAGTGTCTTTGTAAGACTGAGTGTGTCCTTGTAAAACAGTAGTGTGTCTTGCAAGACTTGTGTACTTTTAAGACTTGCGTGAGTCTTTTTAAGAAACTGTAATGGTGACTTGTAATACTGTAGTGTGTCTTGTAAGACTGTAGTGTGTCCTTGTAGGACACAATGTGTTCTTGTAAGACTTTTAGTGTGTCCCTTGTAAACTGTAGTGTGTCTTGTAAACAGTAAGTGTGCCTTGTAAGACTGTAGTGTGTCTTGTAAGAACTATACTGTGTTTTGTAAGACTGTAGTATATCTTGAAAGAACTGTAGTGAGTCTCGAGAGACTGTATGTGTCTGTAAGACAGTAAGTGTGCCTTTTAAGACTTCAGTTTTGTATTGTAATACTGCAGTTGTCTTGTAAGACTGTATTGTGTCTTATGAGACAATAGTGCGTCTTGCAAGAACTAGACTGTGTTTTTGAAGACTGTAGTGTGTCTTGTAAACAGTTTTGTGTGTCTATAAAGAGTAGTGTGCTTGTAAGAAACTGTAGAGTGTCCTTGTAAGACAGAAGTGTGTCTTGCAAGACTTGTGTTCTTGTAAGACTGCAGTGTGTCCTTGTAAGACGATAGCGTGTGCTTAGTAAGACAACAGAGTGTCTTGTAAACTGCAGTGTGTCATTGTAAGACTCTAGTGTGTCTAGTAAAGACTTTAGTGTGTCATGTAGGACTTCAATGTTCTTGTAGATCTGTAGCGTGTCTGTAAGAACGTAGTGTGTCCGTTGATAAAGACTGCAGTGTGCCTTGGTAAGACAGCAGTGGTGTCCTGTAAGAACTAACTGTGTTTTGTAAGACTGGTAGTATATCATGTAAGCTGTAGTGTGTCTTGTGAGCGGTAGGTGTGCCATTTAAAAAGCTGTAGTGTGTCTTCTATGGCTAACTGTGTTTTGTAAGACGGCAGTGTGGCTTGTAAAACTGTAGTGCGACTTGTAAGACTGTATGTGTCCTTGTAAGACTGTAGTGTGTCTATGTAAAACAGTAGTGTGTACTTGTAAGACAGTATGTGTCTTCCAAAGACAGTAGTGAGTCTTGTAAAGACTTTTGTGTGCCTTTGAAAGACTGTGGGTGTCTTGTAAGACTAGAAGGTGTTTTGTAAGACTGTATGTGTCTTGTAAACAGTAGTGTGTCTTGTAAGACTGTATTGTGCCTTGTAAAACTGTAGTACGTGTCTAGTAAGACAGTAGTGTGTCATGTAAGTCTTTTAGTGTGTCCTAGTAAGAACAGTAGTGTGTCTTGTAAGACTGTATTGTGCCTTGCAAGATTGCAGTGTGTTTTTGTAACATCCTAGTGTGTCTTGTAAGACTGTATTCTGTATTGTAAGACTGCAGTGGCGTCTTTGTAAGACTAAGAATCTGTGTTTTTATTATAAGACTGTAGTGTGTCCTAGTAAACTCAAGTGTGTCTTGAAATAACTGTAGTGGTGTCTTAAAAGACAGTAGTTGTGCATGTAAACTGAAGTGGTCTTGTAAGACTGTAGTGTGTCTTGTAAGACTGTAGTGTGTCTTGTAAGACAGTAGTTGTGTCTTGCAAGAACAGTAGTGTTCTTTAAGACCCTAGTGTGTCTTGAAGACTTCATTTTGTTTTGAATACTGCCAGTGGTGTCTTGTAAGACTGTATTGTGTCTTGTAAGACTGTAGTGTTGTCTTCTGGAATACAATGTGACCTTGTAAGACTGTGTGTTGTCTTGTAAGACATTTGTAGTGTGTCTTTGAAGACTGTAGTTTGTCTTGTAAGGACCTGCAATGGGTGTGTCCTGTAGGCGTGTAGTGATCTTGTAAGACTGTAGTGTGTCTTGTAAGACTGTAGTGGGTGTCTTGTAAAGACTGGAGTTTGTCTGTACGACTGCATTGAGGTCTTGTAAGACTGTAGTGTGTCTTGTAAGACTGTAGTGTGGTTGTAAGACTGTAGTGTGTCTTTGTAAGATGTAGTTGTCCTTGTAAGACAGTCAGTATTGTTATTGTATACTGCAGTGTGTCTTGTAATAGGACAGTATTAGTCCTTATGAGACTATAGTGCGTCCTCTAAGACAGACTGTGTTTTGTAATACTGTAAGTGTGTCTTGAAAGACTGTTGTGGTGTCTAGAAAGAGTAAGTGGTGTCTGATAAGACTGTAGTGTGCTTGAAAGACAGTAGTGTGTCTTTGTCAAGACTTGTGTTTTGTAAAGGACTGCAGTGTGTCTTTGAAAGACATAGCGTGTCTTGTAAGACTACCTGTGTCTTGTAAACTGTAAGAGGGTGTCTTGTAAGACTGGAGTGTGTCTTGTAACTGTAGTGTGTCTTTGTAGGACTAACAATGTTTCTTGTAAGAACTGTAGTGTGTCTTAAAGACGTAGTGAGTCTTGCAAGATTTGTGTCTTGGTAAGACAGCAGTGCGTCTTCTAAAGACTTAAGAGTGTCTTGTAAAAAAAAGACTTGTAGTGTGTCTGTAATACTGAGTGTGTCTTGTAAGACTAGTGAGTCTTGTACGACTGTGGTGTGTCCTTTGTAGGACTACAATTTCTTGTAAGACTGAATTGTGTCCCTTGTAAGACTGTATGTGTCTTGTAAGACTGTAGTGTGTCTTGTAGGACTACAAATGTGTTCTGTAAGACTAGTAGTGTGTCATGTAAGACTGGTAGTGTGTGCTTGTAGGACAAACCATGTGTCTTGGTACACTGAGTTGTGTCCTTGTAAGACTGTAGTGATATCTTGGTAAGACTGTAGTGTGTCTGTGTAAGACTCAGTTTTTTGTTTTGTAATAACTGCAGTGATGTCTTGTAAGACAGAAATTTTCTTATGAGACTATAGAGCGTCTTGTAAGACTAACTGTGTTTTGTAATACTGTAGTTTGTCTTGTTAAGACTGTTGTGTGTCTAAAAGAGTAGTGTGTCTTGTAAGAACTGTAGTGTGTCTGTACGACAGTAGTGTGTCCTTGCAGACTTGTGCTAGTAAGACTGCAGTGTGTCTTGAAGCGATAGCGTGTCTTGTAAGACTTCAGTGTGTCCTTAAAAACTGTAGTGTGTCTTGTTAGACTGTAAGTTTGTCATATAAGACTGTAGTGTTGTCATGTTAGGAACAATACATGTTTTTCTTGTGAAGACTGAGAGTGTTTTATGGTAAGACGTAGTGTGTCTTGCAAGACTTGTGTCTTGTAAGACTGCAGTGTGCTTGTAAGACTGTAGTGTGTCTTGTAAAGACTGTAGTGTGTCTTGTAAGACGTAGTGTGGTCTTGTAGGACTACAATGTGTCTTGTAAGAAAACCCTGTCGTGTGTCTTAGGTAATACGTAGGAGTCTTGTAAGACAGTAGTGTGCCTTGTAAGACTGTAGTGTATCTTGAAAGACAAGACTGTGTTTTGTAAGACTGTAGTATATTCTTGTAAGACAGTAGTTTTGTCTTGTCAGACTGTAGTGAGTCCCTTGTAGGCAACAATTTATTCTTTAAGACTGTAGTGTGTCTTGTAAGACTGTAGTGTGTCCATGTAAGACGTAGTTGTCTTTTAAGACCTGTAGTGTGCCTTTGTAAGACTCAAGTGTGTCTTGTAAGACTAGACTGTGGATTTGTAAGACTGTAAGTATATCATTTAAGACTGTAGTGTGTCATGTGAGACTGTAGTGTGTCTTGTAAAACTGTATGGTGTCTTGTAAGACCTGTAGTGTGTCTTGTAAGGACAGAAGTGAGTCTTGTAAGACTGTAGTTGTGTCTAAGTAGAGACTGTAGTGTGTCTGTAGTCCTACAATGTATTGCTTAGAGATGTAGTGTGTCTTGTAAGACTGTTGGTGTCTTGTAGTCTGGTAGTGTGTCTTGAAAGACAGTAGTGTTGCCTTGTATGACTGTATTGTAGTCTTTGTAAGACTAGACTGTGTTTTGTAAGACTGTAGTGTGTCTTGTAAAACTGTTTGTGTCTAGTAAGACAGTAGTGTGTCTTGTACGACTGTATTTGTCTTGTAAGAGTGTAGTGTTTCTATTAAGACATGTAAGTTGTTCTTGTAAGATCTAGTGTGTCTCGTAAACTACAGTGTGTCCTGTAAGCCTGCTATGGTGTATTGCCAGACTGCAGAGTGTCTTGTAAGACTGTAATGTGTCTTTGATAAAACAGTAGGTGTCTGTAAGACTGTAGTGGAGTCTTGTAAGACTGTAGTGAGTCTTGTAAGACTTTAGTGGTCTTGTAAATACGTGTAGGTGTCCCTTTTAAGACTGTAGTGTTGTCTAGTAACAGACTGAGTGTGTCTTGTAAGATCTGAAGTGTGTCTTGTAAGACTGTAGTGTTCATGTAAGACTGTATGTGTCTAGTTAAAGAGTAGTTGTCTTGTAAGACTGTAGTAAGACTGTAGTGTGTCTGTAAACTGTAGTGTGTCTTTAAGACTGTAGTGTGTCTTTTATGGGGGACCTACAATGTGTCTTGTAAGAACTTTAGTGTGTCTTGTAAGACTGTAGTGTGTCCTGTAAACAGTAGGTGGTGCCTTGTAAGACTGTAGTGTGGTCTTGTAAGACTAGACTGTGTTTTTTGTTAAGACTGTAGTAATATCTGTAAGACTGTAGTGAGCTCGTGAGACTGTAGTGGTGTCTAGTAAACAGTAGTGGTGTCCTTGTAAGACTCAGTTTGTTTTTGTAATACTGCAGTGTGTCTTGTAAGACTGTATTGTGTCTTTATGAGACTATAGTGCGTCTTGTAGACTAGACGGGTTTTGTAAACTGTATGTGTCTTGTAAGACTGTTGTGTGTCTAGTAAGATGTAGTGTGTCTCGTAAGACTGTAGTGTGTCTTGTAAGACAGTAGTGTGTCTGCAAGACTTGTGTCTTGTAAGACTGCATGTGTCTTGTAAGACGATAGCGTGTCTTGTAAGACTACATGTGTCTTGTAAACTGCATTGTGTCCTTTTAAGAACTCTAGTGTGTCTTGTAAGGACTGTAGGTGTCTTTGTAGGACTACAATGTTTCTTGTAAGACGTAGCGTGTCTTGTAAGACTGTATGTTCTTGTAAAGACAGCCAGTGTGCCTGTAAGACTGCAGTTGTCCTTTGTAAGACTAGACTGTGTTTGGTAAAAATGTATATATTTTTTAAGATGTAGTGTGTCTTGTGAGACTTAGGTGGGCCCTTTTAAAACTGTAGTGTGTCTTTATGGCAGACGGTTTTGTAAGATGCATTTTGTCTTGTAAAACTGTGTGCGTCTTGTAAGACTTATGTTCTTTAAGTGTATTGTGGTTGTGAGACTACAGTGTGTCTTGTAAAACCGACTGGTTTTGTAAGACGGCAGTGTGTCTTGTAAGACTGTGTGGTCTTTAAAGACTGTAGGTGCCTTTTAAAACTGTAGTTTGCGTCTTTAAAACTAAG
>NW_026507381.1:0-15813 GCF_026875155.1 Cherax quadricarinatus
TTTCCAATATATACCTAAGAAGATACAATAAAGCCATAAAAAGTCATGCAGACCATGTGTAACTATTTGTGTATACCTGAGTAAATTTACTTAAGAAACCCATCCATAACGAGGGAAATATACAAAGAAAACGTACAGGACGTTTAAATGAGGGGAAAAAACTCTCCAAAGGGCAAAAGAAAAGAAAACCGGGGCAAAACAAAGAAATAGACAAGGAAACTTCCACGCAATGGAACAAAAGGGAAATTTCGTGGGGGAACAATGAAATGAGAGGGAACTCCCCCCAGAACGACTGAATATACATGGAAATCAGTAAAAAACCCATGGAATATGAGAAAAAAATTCGTACGGGAAAAATGGAATTTAGAAAAAAACCACCGGAAAAAGGGGAATAGACAAAACCCTCCTAAATAAGGAATAGACAGGGAAAACCGTCGAAACAATGGAAATGACAGAAAACCATCCAACGATTAATATACGGGGAAGCTCTTCTAAATTGAGGGAAATATTACGAAAGCTATCCAGGCTTTGGAAATGAAACTAAAATCCATCCAGGAAAATGAATTGACAAAAACCAACAAAATTTAAAAAATAAACAGATTTTTATAAACAATAATCATTTTTTATGTTTTTTTTAACCTTTTTTTTTTAATTTTAATGTAGTTTTTTTTGTGCCAAGTGTTTGCCATTCTTTGATATATTCATTTTCACGGTTTTTTTGCTTTTATTTTCGTGACGAAAAATGTTGTTTACACACTTTGTCAACACTAAATGTTCTTTGTTATTCTGCAGGGTTGATTTAAAAAAGTTTGCCAAGTTACACCATCAAAACCAAAATTTTTCCTTTTTTTCCTCCAAAATGTTTTAAAAATAGTCTAGAGTTAACCCAGGAATTTGCCAATCAAATTGATTGAAACTTTGAAAAAATGTTTTTGCAAATTTAAATACCATTTTTGGAAAAAAATTTATGCACAAAATTTTTTATTACTTTTTTATATTTTGAAATTACAATCATGAGGGCGAAGGAAGAAGGGAAAACGCAGCAGGCTACTGGCCCTGCGAGGGGGTTCCAAATCTCCTACCCTTAAAAACCCAAGTCCAACCCAGTCCAACCCCCTTAAGGAAGGGGCAGGGCATCAACCATTAGCACAAGCTATCAGGCCAACTTTAACTCCTCTTTTTATCTGACATTTTAAAAACTACACAAAGTTTTAGCTTCTATGACAGTAACCGGGAAATTGTTCCACTCATCCACAAATTTGTTACCAAAACCCGTGCTTTCCTATAAACTTCCTGAATCTGAATTTTTCCCAAATTAAAACTATTTTCTGCGAACCTGTATATGTTAGATATTTTTTGCACGCTTTTTACACCCCCCTTTAATTTAAATTTTTTTTCCTTTATACCAATCATAAACCCGCCCAATTTTAGCCTTTCTAGGAAATGCAGATTCAGGTTCCATCTATCCTCATAGGGAAATTTCTGATACATGGGACAACTTTTTCATCCTCCCTGAAAAGTTTTCCAGTGCATTTTTTACCATTCTGTAATACGGTCACCAGAACGGCGCATAAGTAAATGAACCCTATCCAAAGGGTAATAATTTTTTTGAACAACCTAGGACCCCTTTTATCACGGTCAAAAAAATTTTTAAAAAATTTTGTGTACTCTTAAATGAAAAATGCTTTTTGGTTATATTTTTAAAGATACAGACATCAATATTTTGATTTTTTTTATTAAACTACAATATTTCCGTATGTTTTTAAACTCAAATCGTCCCCTACTCTCTGTTTTTTTTGCTTGACGCTTATATGGGCTAAAAATCATTCTTGCCAATTTCGCAATAGTCTGCAAGCATTCTTGTGCCCTTTTGCCCTGGAAACCATTTTTCCATGGTTGAATATCTTGGGGAAAATTTTTACAATTTCATCACTAACTGTCTCACTTTTCCCCAAAAAAAAATTTAAAAAAGCGCGTCCAAAAAAGTGGTTTTAAGTGACATGTTACACCCCATGTTTTTGAAAGGCTTGATGAGTTTTTTAAACCAAAAATTTTTCAGGGTTTGCCCTTTCCCTTCTGTTCTGAAAACCCTTCGAAAACAAATTTTGAATGTCCCCCAAGCATTTTTCCTCCTCCCCATGAAGGTCTATTCCAAGTCACCATCTTTAAGAAGTTCTAAATCTGAGGACCATTAAGACCCCCTTTATCTTATCTCCCAGTGGGGTAATTTCGATTTTTAAATACTAAATTCGGACCGATTTCCATACTTTTACAAATTTTTTATAGCCCCAGTTTGTTTTGGTTTAAATTAAATGGATGTTGGTATTTCTCATCTCAGACTCCAATATTGCGAGGTGGCCAGTCTCTCTTTATTTGTGGGGAACCTCTTTCACGCGTCCATTCACTAGAACATAAAAACATAAGAAAAAAAGGAAACGCGGGGCCTACTGACCCACGAGGAGTAGGCCCCTTCCCTTCTTCCCCCTTCCCAGATTAGCCCAAGACCCCACACCCCGTTTGGGCCCTCAAATCAAAAAAGAGCACGGGACCCCAAACCCCCACACAAGCTAGTCAGGTCCAACTAAAACCCACTCATTATTTATCTAACCTATTTTTAAAACAAAATAAAAGTTTTACCTCAATAACTGTACTCGGGAGTTTTTTCCACTCATCCACTGGGATCCGCTCTGCAAACCCCCTCACAAGAGCGAATCACCCACCTTTCACCCCAAAATATAAACTTGCACGCCCCTTCTATGAACGGGAAAAATAATGAAATGCCTTAGACTGTGAGTGTGGGGAGAAACACACTGCCGCAAGCCTGTTGGGAAACCCGTTGTACACGTAGGTTATTATGAAATGGAACAGAACTTCTCCACTGAGGGGTGACAACCTCAAATCTACGACTACAAGGGTGATACTGATTACATTGTCTTCACCTCCCCACGCTCCTGCCTACTTTCTGTACCGACTGAAAAAGCCCCACGTGTAGGCAAACGTTTCGGATAAAGTTGCCCAAATGTTGCCTAGCTCTTATCTACCAAACAGTTAAAGAAATCAGAAGCCGGGGAAAAATTTTTAACTGAGAAAATAATTTTTTTGACAAAAATTAATAGTTTTTCAAAATTTAGATTTTTTAGGCGAGTGATTATTTAAGTCTTGTTACATGTGCAGGGGAAAATATAGTCAAAAATATACTGTTTTATTATTTATTATTATTACTATATTATTATTTTACTATTATTTATTACTATTATTATTATTATTAAATATTATTATTATATTATTATTATATATTATTATTACAATTATTTATTATTAAATTATTATTATTACTATAAATGACAATCCTGGATCAGACTTCATTGTCAACAGGCTGTTTGGGTGCTTGTGACAATACAGAACCACAAATCAATTGATAGAATTGGTTGGGAAAATTCCCTGACACTTTCATTAGGTAAGTTAGACCATCAAACTCGCAGTATTCTGTTCATAATGAAAACACTAAACCCGCAGGATGTTACATCATATAGTTTGATCCGAAAGTGGAAGGTTAACACTTATTATCTTGGAGCTTACATTCCACTGAACAATATGAACACACATCAGACATACACACACATACAAATCCTCTATGATCATTCTTGCAAAGTTGGCCTGTAAGTAGGGCCTACCTGCTGTTCCATTCAACTAGGCCTAACTGTTCTTCCATCCCTGCGTGCAACATTCGTCTCAACCTTCACATGACGCACTGGGGGCAATCCTCTATGTAAACCACATCTCAACATGAATTGAATTGCTAAAATTAAACTGGTATTCTATATGAAAGTGGCTTGAGCACCACTTTACCAGTGAAAGTGGCCTGATCACCACCTTTACGCATTTAAAGTGGCCTGAGCACCACTTTACCAGTGAAAGTGGCCTGAATCACCGACTTTACCATGATAAGTGGCCTATGCCCACTTTACCAGTAAAAGTGGCCTGAGCACCACTTTACCTAGTGCAAGTGGCCTTAGCACCACTTTACCATTGAAAGTGGCCTGATCACCACTATTACCATTGAAAGTGGCCTAAGCACCACTTTTTCCAGTGACAGTGGTCCTGAGCACCCCTTTACCAGTGAAAGTGGCCTGAGCACCCTTACTCAGTGAAGTGGCCTGAGGAGACCACTTTATCTAATAAAATGACTGTGGACCGCCTTACCAGTGAAAGTGGCATGAGGACCGCCTTACCAGTGAAAGTGGCATGAGGACCACTTTACCAGTGAAAGTGGCCTGAGCACCACTTTACCTATTAAAATGGTCTTGAGACCGCTTACCAGTGAAAGTGGGCATGAGGACCACTTTACTCAGTGGAAATTGGCCTGAGGATCACTTTACCAATTGAAAGTGGGCCTGAGGACCGAGTTACCAGTTAAAATGGCCTGAGGACCGCTGGGAGCTCTTGAGGTTCCTAAACCTGTATTCCCTGGAACGCAGGCGGAGAAGATACATGAGTTAAATACACTGGAAATCCTATAGGACTATTACCGAACCTTGCACACGAAAATCACTCACTACAAGCAAAAGACTTGGCAGACTATGCAACATACCCACCCCCCCCCAGTGAAAAGCTGGGTGTCCACTACACTTTAAGAGACCATAACAATAGTGTCAGGGGCCCGAGACTGTTCAACTGCCTCCAGCATACATAAGGTTGGATTACCAAACAGACCCCTGCATCTTCAAGCTGGCACTGGACAATCACCAAAATTCTGGTTCCTGACCCGCCGGGCTGTGGCTAGTACGTTGGTTTGCGTGCAGCCAGCAGGCAACAGCCGGTTTATCCAGGCTCTGATCCACCAGGAGGCCTTGGTCACAGACCGGGCCGCGGGGGCGTTGACCCCCGAACTCTCTCAGTAAACTCCAAGAAAGCGGCCTGAAGATCACTATACCAATGAAAGTGGCCTGAGGACCACCTTTACCAGTGAAAGTGGCATGAGGACCACTTTACCAGTGAAAGTGGCCTATGAACCACTTTACCAGCGAAAGTGTCCTGAAATGATCACTTTACCAATGAAATTGGCATTATGACCACTTTACCAGAGAAATGGGGCCTATGAACCACTTTACCAGGTGAAAGTGAGGCCTGATTACAACTTTACCCGTGAAAGTGGCTTATTACCACTTTGCGCAGTGAAAAAGTGGCCTGAGGATCACTATACCATTGAAAGAGGCCCTAGGACCACTTACCAGTGCACGTGGCCTGATTACCACTTGCCATTGAAAGTGCCTGAGATCACTTTCAGTGATAGTGGCATGAGGACCCACTTTACCAGGAAATGGCCTGATTACCACTTTACCTGTGAAATGCCTGATGGACCACTTTATTATTTATTTATTTATTTATATTTATTAATTTGAACATGATACAGAGAATAAAAAGGAATAACAATTTTTTAAAGTGCAGCATGTTAAAGCCTTGTATGCAGAGTATTATGGGCAGCTTAAACTTAACTTAAGATAACTAAGCAATGATATATTCAGTGGTACAAAAATTATTGTAAAACAGATAACAATTTAGTACAAATGAGTATTACAAAGACAGGTCATATGGTCATTACTGTGTTGCTGTGTAATCAGTAGAATGGAGTATTATGTTAGGTAATGAAGTTAAATAGTAACAAAGTGAAAGTGGCCCTAAGGAGCAATTATACCAGTAGCTCTTTCGTGTTCCCTAAGTCCCTTCTGTGGGTTAGTTACCATTTTGTCCTAGGCACATGTCGATTAGACACTAGGCCTGTTGTATATGAGTACGTTAGTTAGTTGTGTGTGTGTCTGTGTGTTTCTCCTCTACGCTCTTTCCATTCTGCACAGCAGGTCGAGTGCTTTTGCCTTTACGAGTTGACAAGAATGGTTTCTGTCATCACCTAGAGTTAGACAAGAGTGGTTTCTGTCTTCACCTTGGAGATGACAAGAGTGGTGTCTGTCATCACCAGGATTATGACAAGAGTGGTTCTGTCATCACCTGGATCTGACAAGCTTGGTTTGCTGTCATCACCTGGAGTTGACAAGAGTGGTTCTGTCCATCACTGAGTTGACAAGAATGTGTTCTGTCCATCACCTGAAGTTGACAAGAGTGGGTTCTTCATCACAGGAGTTTACAACGTAGTGGTTCTGTCATCACCTGAGTTTGACAAAGTGGTTCTGTCATCACCTTTAGTTGACAAGAGTGGTTCAGACATCACCTGGAGTTGACTAAGAGTGGTTCTGTCATCACCTGGATTGACAAGAGTGGTTCTGTCATCAACCTGGAGTAGACAAGAGTGGTTTCTCATCACCTGGAGTTGAGCAAAGGTTCTGTCATACCACTTGAGTTGACAAGAGTGGTTTCTGTCATCACCTGGAGTTGACAAGAATGGGGTTCTGTCATCACCTGGAGATTACAAGAGTGGTTTCTGTCATCACCTTGGGGGGGGAAAGGGAGTTTGACAAGAGTGTGGTTCTGTCATCACCTGGAGTTGACAAGAGTGGTTCTGTCATCACCTGTAGTTGACAAGAGTGGTTCTGTCATCACATGGAGTTTGAAAAGAATGGTTCTTCATCACCTGGAGTTGACAAGAGTGGTTCGTCATCACCTGGAGTTGACAAGAGTGGTTCTGTCTCAATCACCTGGAGTTGAACAAGAATGGTTCTGACACTCACCTGGAGTTGACAAGAGGAGTTCTGTCATCACCCTGGAGTTGACAAGAGTGGTTCTGTCAATCACCTTGAGTTGACAAGAGGGTTCTGTCATCACCTGGAGTTGAAAAAGAGTGGTTCTGTCATCACCTGTAGTTGACAAGAGTGGTTTCTGTCCATCAACCTGGAGTTGACAAGAGTGGTTTCTGTCCATCACCTGGATTGACAAGATGGTTCTGTCATCACCTGGGTTGGACAAGAGTGTTTCTGTCATCACCTGGAGTATGACAAGAATTGTTCTGTCATCACCTTAGTTACAAGAGTTTTCTGTCATCACCTGAGTTGACAAGAGTTGGTTTTCTGTCATCACCTTAGATGACAAGAATGGTTCTTTCTTCACCTGGAGTTGACAAGAGTGGTTCTGTCCAACACCTGAGTTGACAAGAGTTCGGGTTCTGTCATGCACCTGGAGTTGACAAAGTGGTTCTGTCATCACCTGGAGTTGACAAGAGTGGTTCTGTCACTCCCTGAGTTGACAAGTATTGTTCTGTCATCACCTGGAGTTGACAATAGTGGTTTCTGACAATCACCTGGAGTTGAAAGAGATGTTCTGTCATCACCTGGGAGTTGACAAGAGTGGTTCTGTCATCACCTTGAGTTGACAAGATGGTTCTGTCATACACCTGAGTTGACAAATGGATCTGTCATCACCTTTATTGACAAGAATGGTTCTTTCCATCACCTGGAGTTGACAAGAGTGGTTCTGTCGTCACCTAGGGAGTTTGACAAGAGTGGTTCGTAGTCATCACCTGAGTTGACAAGAGTGTTCTGTCATCCACCTGATTTGACAAGAGGGTTACTGTCATTCACTGGAGTTGACAAGAGTGGTTCTGTCATCAACTGGAGTTGACAAGAATGGTTCTGTCATCACCCCGGAAGTTGACAAAGTGGTTCTGTCATCACTGGAGTGACAAGAGTGGTTCTGTCATCACATATATTGACCAAGATGGTTCTGTCATCACATGGAGTTAGACCTAGATTTGTTCTTTCCATCACCTAGTTGGAACAAGAGTGGTTCGTCATCACCATGGAGTTTTGACAAGAATGGTTCTGTCATCACCTGATTTGGACAAGAGTGGTTCTGTCACACCTGGAGTTGACAAGAATGGTTCTGTCATACCTGGAGTTGACAAGAAGATGTTTCTGTCATCACATGGGCTGTTGACAGAGTGGTTCTGTCCCATCACCGAGTTGACAAGATTGGTTTCTGTCATCATCCTGGAGTTGACAAGATGGTTTCTGTCATCACCTGGAGTTGACAAGAGTGGGTTCTGTCATCACATGGAGTCTGACAAGAGTGGTTCTGTCATCACCTTGAGTTGACAAGAATGTTCTGTCATCACATTAGAGTTGATCAAGAGTGGTTCTGTCAACACATGGAGTTGACAAGAATGGTTCCGTCATCACATGTAGTTGACAAGAATGGTTCTGTCATCACATGGAGTTGACAAGAATAGTTCTGTCACACATGAAGTTGACAATAGTGGTTCTGTCATCACCTGGAGTTGACAAGAATGGTTCTGTGCATCCCCTGGAGTTACAAAAGGGGTCTGTCATCACAGGAGTTGACAAGAGTGTTTCAGTCATTCACCTTGAGTTGACAAGAGTGGTTTCTGTCATCACCTGGAGTTTGACAAGAATTGGTATCTGTCATCACATGGAGTGTGACAAGGAGGGGGTTTCTGGGGGTCATCACCTGGAGTTGACAGAAGTGGTTCTGTCTCATCACCTGGAGTTGAAAGAATGGTTCGTCATCACTGGAGTTGCCAAGAATGGTTCGTCCTCACATGGAGTTACAAGAATGGTTTCTGTCATCACCGTGAAGTTGACAAGAGTGGTTCTGTCATCACCTGGATTGACAAGAGTGGTTCTGCATCACATGGAGTTGACAAGTAATGTTTCTGTCATCACTGGATTTGACAAGATTGTTTCTGTTCATCACCCTTGGTTGACAAGAGTGGTTCTGTTCATCACTTGAGGGGGGGTATACAAGCAATGGTTCTGTCATTCACCGTGGAGTTGACAAGAATGTGTTCTGTCATCACATGGAATTGACAAGAGAGGTTCTGTCAATCACCTGGAGTTGACAAGAATGGTCTGTTCCACACCTTAGTTAAAAGATGGTCCTGTCTCACCTGAGTTGACAGAGTGTTTCGTCATCACATGGAGTTGACAAGAATGTATTCTTGTCATCACCTGGATTGACAAGAGTGGTTCTGTCATCACCTGGATTTGACAAGAGTGTTCTGTCATCACCTGGAGTTGACAAGAATGGTTTCTGTCATCACCTGGAGTTGACAAGAGTGGTTCTGTCATCAACCTGGAGTTGACAAGAGTGTTTCAGACCATCACAAGTGTTGACAAGAATGGTTTCTGTCCAATCACCTGGAGTTGACAAGAGTGGTTCTGTCATCAACTGGATTGTGACAAGATTGGGTTCTGTCATCACCCTGGAGTTGACAAGATTGTTTACTGTTCATCAACCTGGAAGTTGACAAGAATGTTTCTTGTCAATTCACCGGAGTTGAACAAGAGTGAGGTTCTGTCATCACCTGGAGTTATGACAATAATGGTTTCTGATTCCATCACTCTGAGTTGACAAGAGTGGTTCTGGTCATCACCTGGAGTTGACAAGAATGGTTCTGTCAATCACCTGGAGTTTGACAACAGTGGTTTTTTGTTTTTTTTTTTTTTTTTTTTTTTTTTTTTTTTTTTTTTTTTTTTAGGTTATTTCTTTTTTATTTATTTTTTTTTTTTTTTTTTTTTATTTTTTTTTTTTTTTTTTTTTTTTTTTTTTTGCTTTTTTTTTTTTTTTTTTTTTTTTTTTTTTTTTTATTTTTTTATTTTTTTTTTTTTTATTTTTATTTTTTTTTTTTATTTTTTTTGTTTTTTTTTTTTTTTTTTTTTTTTTTTTTTTTTTTTTTTTTTTTTTTTTTTTTTTTTTTTTTTTTTTTTTTTTTTTTTTTTTTTTTTTTTTTTTTTTTTTTTTTTTTTTTTTTTTTTTTTTTTGTTTTTTTTTTTTTTTTTTTTTTTTTTTTTTTTTTTTTTTTTTTTTTTTTTTTTTATTTTTTTTATTTTTTTTTTTTTTTTTTTTTTTTTTTTTTTTCTTTTTTTTTTTTTTTTTTTTTTGTTTTTTTTTTTTTTTTTTTTTTATTTTTTTTTTTTTGTTTTTTTTTTTTTTTTTTTTTTTTTTTTTTTTTTTATTTTTTTTTTTTTTTTTTTTTTTTTTTTTTTTTTTTGTTTTTTTTTTTTTTTTTTTTTTTTTGTTTTTTTTTTTTTTTTTTTTGTTTTTTTTTTTTTTTTTTTTTTTTTTTTTTTTTTTTTTTTTTTTTTTTTTTTTTTTTTTTTTTTTTTTTTTTTTTTTTTTTTATTTTTTTTTTTTTTTATTTTTTTTTTTTTTTGTTTTTTTTTTTTTTTTTTTTTTTTTTTTTTGTTTTTTTTTTTTTTTCGTGTCATCACCTGGAGTTGACAAGAATTGGTTCTGTCATCACCTGGAGTTGACAAGAGTGGTTCTGTCCATCACCTGAAGTTGAACAAGGTGGTTCTGTATCACTGGAGTTGACAAGAGTGGTTCTGTCATCACCTGGAGTTGACAAGAGTGGGTTTCTGTCATCACCTGGATTTGACAAGAGTGGTTCGGTCATCACCTTAGATGACAAGAGTGGTTTCTGTCATCACCTTGGAGTTGACAAGAATGGTTCTTCATCACCATTGATTTGAACAATAGTGTTTCTGTCATCACCTGGAGTTGACAAGAGTTTCTGTCATCACCTGGAGTTGACAAGAGTGTCTGTCATCACCTGGAGTGTGACAAGAGTGGTTCTGTCATCACCTGTAGTTGACAAGAGTGGTTCGTCATCACTGAGTTGACAAGATTGGTTCTGTCATCACCGGAGTTTGACAGGAGTGTTCTGTCTCACCCTGGATTTTGACAAGAATGTTCTGTCACACCTGGAGTTGACAAGATGGTTCTGTATCAACCTGAGTTGAAAGAATGGTTCAGTCAACACCTGGAGTAGACAATAGGTTCGCATCACCTGGAGATGTACAAGAATGGTTCTGTCATCACCGGATTTGACAACAGTGGATCTGTCATCACCTGGATTGACAAGAAAGTTTCTTTCAACTACCTGAGTCTGACAGAGTGTTTCTGTCATCACCTGAGTTGACAAGAGTGGATCTGTCATCCGTCTGAAGTATGAACAGACCACCCCCCCACCCCCACCGCCACCCCACCACCACCACCACCACCATCATCATGATGGGGGCCACATTTTTTTTTAATTCTTTTTTATTAACACATCATCATTCACTCCATCAGTGTTTTGCCAGAGTCATGCCATACCACATTTTTAAATTTAAAAAACTGCAACATTAAAAACCCCTTCTTCCAGAGTGTAGACACTGAAACTCCCCAACTCCGGGGACTCAAGTCCGCCCTGCCAGTTTCCCTAATCCCTTCATAAATGTTACCTTGCTTACACTCCAAAAACCCACGTCATGTCATAAAAAGTATTTGTCTCCATTCGCTCTGCCTGACACACCACGCACGCTTGCTGGAAGTCCAAGTACATCACTACCTCCCTCCAACCCTTTCCTAGACCAACCCCTACACTACAGATTTATACACACTCGAAGTCAATCATTTTATTCCATCCTTTCTAAATGTCAAAAACCACCTTAAAAACCCCCTTCTCACCCTCTGGATAATGTTTTGGTAATACCACACAACATCCTAATTTCCAAACAAACGAATTCTCTGCATTATATTTACAAACATGAAAATCTCCATTGCCTCCAGCCTTCTCCATTTTTGCAAACATTTCCCAAACCTCTGTTTCACACACTTATAAGAGTGTTGGTATAACTATTTTCTCATATTTTCCCCTTTTTTGCTTCCACGGACAAAGTTCTTTGTTTCTACAGAATCCTCAGTGCACCCCTCACCTTTTTCCCCGTTAGTTCTATGATTTACCTCATCTTTCATAGACCAATCTGCTGACACGTCCACTCCTAAATATCTGAATAATATTCACCTCCTCTATAACTCTCTCCCTCCAATCTGATATCCATTTTTCGTCCCCTAATTTTTTTGTTTTCATCACCTTTCTCTTTCCTATTTTCACTTTTAATTTTCTTCTTTTACATACCCTACCCAAACTCATCCACCAACGTCTGCATTCGTCACCTCCTCCTCAGTTGTGTGTATATCATCCAGCACTTGTTGGTGATTCCCTGTTGGTGTCTCCCTCTGTCCTGTCCTTTCCAGAGTCATTCCCGTCTCCATTGTAAAATACTTCCTTAAATCTCCTGTTGAACTCTTCGCATACCTCTTGATCTTTTTCTTCCCTCAGTCTGATCACCTGGTCTTTGACTGTTGTCTTTCTCCTAATGTGGCTGTCCAGCAGTTTCTGGTCAAACTTCCATTCTCTAATGCACTTAGTTTTTGCCTCCCTACACCTCGGGTAAACCAAGGATTCTCTTTGTCTTCCCATTGTTCCTTTTTGCCATTGGGAACAAACCTTTACTTGCCTCCTTGCATTTTGTTGTTACATATTCCATCATTTCATTTACTAACTTTCCTGCCAGTTCTCTGTCCCACTGAACCTCCTGCAGAAAGTTCCTCATACCTGTATAGTCTTCCCCTTTCATGGTTTGGCTTTTCCCATTCGACTTCTGTTAACCCTCTCCACTTTTAACTCTACGATGTAATCAAAACTCAGAACTACGTGATCACTAGCTACAAGGGGCCTCTCATATGTGATGTCCTCAATGTCCCGAACTGCTCAAGGTGAGCACAAGGTCCGTCTTGCTGGCTCATCCTTTCCCTCTATCTCTGGTAGTGTCCCTGACTGTTGATGCATGAGGTTTCCAGTACCACATCCATCATCTTGGCTCTCCATGTGTCAGGACCCCCGTGAGGCTCCAGGTTTTTCCCCCTTTGATTTCTCCCTGTGGTTGAAATCACACATGACCAGTAACTTTGCTCTACACGATTAAGCTCTTCGTGCCACCTTAGGCAGTGTGTCCACCATTACTCTGTTGTTCTCTTCATATTCCTCTCTTGGCCTCCCGCAGTTCTGTGGTGGGTTATACATCACGGCAATGACTGTGTGTGTGTGTGTGTGTGTGTGTGTGTGTGTGTGTGTGTGTGTGTGTGAGTGTGTGAGTGTGTGTGTGTGTGTGTGTGTGTACTCACCTATTTGTACTCACCTATTTGTGGTTGCAGGGTCGAGTCATAGCTCCTGGCCCCGCCTCTTCACTGATTGCTACTAGGTCCTCTCTCTCCCTGCTCCATGAGCTTTATCATACCTCGCCTTAAAACTATGTATGGTTCCCGCCTCCACTACTTCACTTTCTAGACTATTCCACGACTTGACTACTCTATGACTGAAGAAATACTTCCTAACATCCCTTTGATTCATCTGAGTCTTCAACTTCCAATTGTGACCTCTTGTGTCTGTGTCCCATCTCTGGAACATCCTGTCTTTGTCCACCTTGTCTATTCCGCGCAGTATTTTATATGTCGTTATCATGTCTCCCCTGACCCTCCTGGCCTCCAGTGTCGTCAGGCCGATTTCCCTCAACCTTTCTTCGTAGGACAATCCCCGTAGCTCTGGGACTAGTCTTGTTGCAAACCTTTGCACTTTCTCTAATTTCTTGACGTGCTTGACTAGGTGTGGATTCCAAACTGGTGCTGCATACTCCAGTATGGGCCTGAGGTAAATGGTATACAGTGTCTTGAACGACTCCTTACTGAGGTATCGGAACGCTATCCGTAGGTTTGCCAGGCACCCGTATGCTGCAGCAGTTATCTGATTTATGTGCGCCTCAGGAGATATGCTCGGTGTTATACTCACCCCCCAGATCTTTTTCCTTGAGTGAGGTTTGCAGTCTTTGGCCATCTAAACTATATTGTGTCTGCGGTCTTCTTCGCCCTTCCCCAATCTTCATGACTTTGCATTTGGCAGGGTTAAACTCAAGGAGCCAGTTGCTGGACCAGGCTTGTAGCCTGTCCAGGTCTCTTTGTAGTCCTGCCTGATCCTCATCCGATTTGATTCTTCTCATTAACTTCACATCATCTGCAAACAAGGACACTTCTGAGTCTATCCCTTCCGTTATGTCGTTCACATATACCAAGAACAGCACAGGTCCTAGGACTGACCCCTGTGGAACCCCGCTTGTCACAAGCGCCCACTCTGACACCTCGTCACGTACCATGACTCGTTGTTGCCTCCCTGTCAGGTATTCTCTGATCCATTGCAGTGCCTTTCCTGTTATGTGTGCCTGATCTTCTAGCTTTTTCAGTAACCTCTTGTGAGGAACTGTGTCGAAGGCCTTTTTGCAGTCCAAAAAAAAATGCAGTCGATCCACCCCTCTCTCTCTTGTCTTACTTCTGTCACCTTGTCATAAAACTCTAGTAGGTTTGTGACACAGGATTTTCCTTCCCTGAAACCATGCTGGTTGTCAATTATACACTTGTTTCTTTCCAGGTGCTCCACCACTCTCATCCTGATGATCTTCTCCATGACCTTGCATACTATACACGTTAGTGATACAGGTTGTAGTTTAGTGCCTCATGTCTGTCTCCCTTTTTAAAAATTGGGACTACATTTGCCATCTTCCATACCTCAGGGAGTTGCCCAGTTTCAAATGATGTGTTGAAGATCTTTGTTAATGGCACACACAATATCTCTGCTCCCTCTTTAAGGACCCACGGAGAGATGTTGTCTGGTCCCATCGCCTTTGATGTGTCAAGTTCGCATAGCAGCTTCTTCACTTCCTCCTTGGTTATATGTACCTCATCCAGCACTTGCTGGTGTACCCCCTGTTCTGATTTCCTGGAGTCCTACTGGTTTCCACTGAAAAACTTCTTTAAATCTCGTGTTGAGCCCGACATCCCTCTCGGTCGTTGCTTGTGAATTCCCCATCCCCCTTTCCCTCATCTTTTTTCCTGGTCCCTTGACTGTTGTTTCCCCCCGAGTGGCTGTACAACAGTTCGGGTCAGTCTTGACTTTCGATCATTCATTTTCATATTGTCGCTGAGCCCCCCCTTCTTATCTGTGCATATCATTTCGGTCTTCGGCTAATCTCTTTATTTTCCTGAGTTCTCTGTCTTCTGTATTTTTCCATTCTCTAGACCCCTAGTTTTTGCCCCCCTCCCCTTTGGGGAAACCCAAGGATCGTTTGTTCTTCCCCATTATTTTTTTTTCCCTTGGGGAAAAAAACTCTCCTCGCTTCTTGCATTTTTTTGCCACATACCCTCATTTTTTGTACTGGTTTTCCCGTCATTCCCTCCCCACTGAATGTTTTGAAAGGAAATTCCTCATGCCTGAGTATTCCCCCTTTGTAGTTTGGTTTTTTTCCCCCCTATTCCTGGCTCCCCCTCCACTTTGGAAACTCAACTATGTAGTCGAAGCACA
Organism: Cherax quadricarinatus; assembly: GCF_026875155.1. Lineage (NCBI taxonomy): Eukaryota > Metazoa > Arthropoda > Malacostraca > Decapoda > Parastacidae > Cherax > Cherax quadricarinatus. The sequence goes on from NW_026507381.1 coordinate 15,143, forward strand.
GAACCACTGATCACTACTCCCCCGGGCCCTTTTTACAAAATTCCTCGATGTCTGAACTACTCACCTGGAGTTTACCTGGAGTTTCCTGGAAAGTTCCCGGGGGTCAACGCCCCGCGGCCCGGGTTTTGACCAGGGCCCCCTGTGGATCAAGCCTGATAACCAGCTGTTGCTGCTGGCTGCCGCAAACCCCAAAAGAGCCACAGCCCGGCTGATCAGGAACGACTTTAGGTGTTGTCCAGTGCCAGCTTTAAGACTGCCCGGGGTCGTTGGAATCCCCTTATGTGTGCTGGGAGGCATTTAAACAGTTCGTGCCCCTGACACTTATTGAAAGGTTTTACGTGCTGTGACACCCCTGCTTTTCATTGGGGGGGGGGTGCACGTCTGCCAATCTTTTGGGTTCGTAGTAGTGTTTTTTGTGTGCAAGTTCGGTACTACTCCCCTGGATTTTTCCAGGTTTTTTAATCATTTTTCTCTCCCTCCCCGCGTTCCCGGGGAAAACAGGTTTAGGGAAACCCCAAGCCTCCCAGTAATGAGGGGTTTTATCTCCCTTAGCCCCCGGAAAGTCCTCTGAAAATTTTTTAGGTCGGCAATTTCACCTGCCTTGAAAGGGGCTTTTGTGTGCAGCAATATTCCAGCCTAGTAGAAAAAGTGACCTGAAGAGTGTCATCATG
>NW_026507382.1:0-29966 GCF_026875155.1 Cherax quadricarinatus
CCAAAAATTTTTAAAATCCCCCAAATTTGAATGAACGTTGCTATTTAAGCCAAGATCGCAAGTTCTGCCTTTCGGCACGACAAAATTATATTATATTTTTTTTATTACCACGGGCCCCAAATTCCCCCCAAGGGCAGGGTGGCCCGAAAAAAAAAACTTTCCCCATCTTCACTCCATCCTGTCTTGCCAAAGGGTTTGCTTTACCTACAGTTTTTAAACTGCAACATTAACACCCTCCTTCGAGTGCAGGCACTGTATTTCCCCATCTCCAGGACTCAAGCCCGGCCTCCCGGTTTCCCAAACCCTTCTAAATGTTCTTTGTCACACTCCAACAGCACGCAAGTTTAAAAAAACCATTTGTCTCCATTCACCCCTATCAAACCGCTCCGCTGCCTGCTGGAAAGTCAACCCCCTTGCACACAAAACCCCTTTCCCCCCTCTCCCCAACTTTCCTGGGCCGCCCCCCCCCCCCACCTTCCCTTTCCCATACAGTGATAAACTCTTGAAGTCATCTTTTCGCTCCTTCTTCTAATGTCCGAACCACCTCAAAAAACCCCTTTCCCTCCCCCTGGACAACATTTTGGTAATCCCCACTCCTCCAAACTTCCAAATACAAATTTCCTGCTTTATTCAAAAAACACATTGCCCTCAGAAATGAAATCTCCACTCCTCAGCCTTCTCCTCGTGCAACATTACCCACCCTGCTTCCCCCCTATAAGAGCGTTGGAAAAAACTATTCTCATACTTTCCCCTTCTTTGCCTCCAAGGACAAAGTTCTTTGTCTCCACAGATCCTAAGGCCACTCACTCTTTTCCCCTCTCAATTCTATGATTCCCCCATCTTTCATAGACCCATCCCTGACACGTCCACTCCCCAAAAAAACTGAATACATTCACCTCCTCCCTACTCTCTCCCTCCAAACGATTTTCAAATTTTCATACCAATTTTTTTTATCCTCATAACCTTACTCTTTCCTGTTTCACCCTTTATTTTTTTCTTTTGCACACCCTACCAAATTCATCCCCAACCTTTCAACTTCTCTTGAGAATCTCCCCGAGCACAGTGCATTAGAAAGAGCAGCTGTGACAACTCCCACTTTGTGTGTGATTTTTTTATCTTTTAAATCCCCACCTCTTTCCCGACCCTGCATTTACTTCCTTTCAACCCCCCTGTGAAAAAATAATGAAATTCCAAGTGCTTTCGTGACTTCCACATCATCAAGGAAACAAAAAAGTGATGCATCAAGGAAGGCATATAAAGGGTCTAGAACATTAATAACCTGTCACGTAAGAATTTTTTTTTTTACTGTGCGCAAGATTGTCCCTAAAAAGCTTGACATTTACAAATGTATTATTTTTTATTTGCGACATTCGCGTTTGTGGTTTTTTGAGTTTTTGGTGTTTGTGTTTGTTGTTTTTTTTTGTGGTCTTTTTTTTTTGTGGTTTGTGGCTTTTGTATTTGTGGTTTGTGGTTTTTGTATTTGTATGTGTTATTGTTTTTGTGTTTCTGGTCCCGTTTGGCTTTGTCCACAAGACAGTCTCGCCTTTATGGCTGTTGTGCTCAGTGGTGTTGATGCATTTTATAATTTTTTAAATTTTGTTTTTAAATTTTAACCTCACACACACCCACATTTTCCTCCATCCCAAAATTTCGCTCACTAAGACATTTTCTCAGACTCACCTTCACACCCTAAATTATGCACACCTTAATACTGGGACTATTTCCTTCACATTTCCATCCCACTTCCCTCACAGTTCCCTTACACTTACATACCCTCCCTCTACCATCCCTACACACTAACACACAGTTACCCACATATTTGAGCAATATGAGGCTAAACGGGACAGTCCAGCTAAAAGGTGAGGACACAAGGCTGATAGCAAGACAGCACCTGGGAATATTTATCACCAGAGACCTTGTTATTGGGCTCCCCGTGGGTGTCAGTCACTCGCCTTCCCGTCATGCCCCACCTGTGTCGACCTCACCCGTGTGACCCCACTTGTGTCGACCACACCGTGTTGACCACGCGTGAGAAATTTATGTGCATTTTTTTTTAAACCCCCTTTGCTGAGTGGTACTTGAAAAAAACACACACACAACACCCACAACCCACCCACACACCCACACACACACCACACAACCGCGAACAACACCACAACAGCACACACACGCCGCACAGCCCCCACACACGCACACCACACACACACAACGAGGGGGCACGTTTGGGAAATTTTAAGACAAGATGATCACGGGATGTTTGGAATATTTCTCAGCCGATAGTCAGGAAGTGGAATATTTGGGGAAGGATGTATGGGGCAGGGTCCTACTGCTTTTGCAGAGGTATTAAAGCTCCGGTTGGGGGTGACCAGTTGACCAGTGAAGACCTGGGCCAGGAGCTAGGAATCGACCCCTGCAACCTCACTCGGCTGATGAGACCACACACACACAACACACACACACACTCCAGCAGAGCAAAGTTGCTGTTATGGGGGATTTCAACCACAGGGTGATTGACTGGGAAACCGGGAGCACATAGGGGTCCCGAAACATTGGAGAGCCAGGCTAGTTGGATAGTGGTGCTGGTAAACCTCATGCACAACATTTGTTAAGGACACTACCCAGAGTGAGAGGAGCGGATGAACCAGCAAGATTGGACGTGTGTTCACCCTGGGCAGCTCACCTGACATTTGAGGACATCAAGTATGAGGAGTCCCTAGGGCTAGCGGGGACCACGTTCGGTTCTGTGCTTTGAACTACATGTTAGAGCTGCAGTGGACGAGAATAACAGGAGTTGATTGGGAAAAAAACCTGACTATAAAAGGGGGATCCTAGGGTTGTTGGAAGCAACTTCCTGCGGAGGCGGGTTCCAGTGGTGACCAGAGAAACGGGGCAGGAAGGAAATGCCAGTAAATGGAAATGATGGGAATATGTAGCAATCAAAATGGCCAGGAGGCAGTGGAAAGGTTCATTCCAAGGGAACAGTACCATACGGGAAAGACCAGAAACAGCCCCAGGTTCACGACGGTGTAGAGGAGGCAAAACAAGTGCAATAGAACAATGGGAAAAAGAACAGAAGCAGAGAAACACGACATCGGGAGATCAGTCGCAGAGCCAGATGATGAGTCCGCACAGGTAAGGAGGGAGGCCCAGCGGACGTATGAAAATGACATAGCATCGAGAATCAACATGACCCCCGAAACTGTTGTAAGCCACCATCAGGAGGAAGACAACAGTCAAAGGACAGGTGATCAGCATTAGGACAGAAGGTGGAGAAACTCACCAAGAAATGATCAGGAGGTATGGAGGTGCTGAAACAGGAGATTTAAGGAAGTTTTTACAGTAGAGACAGGAAGGGCTGGGGATGACAGAACAGAAAGGGGAACATCAAGAGGGGAATATTACCAACAAAAGTGTTGGATGACATACGAACAACTGAGGAGAGGAGGAGGTGAAGAAGCTCTTAAGTGACCTTGACACCTCAAAGGCGATGGGGCCGGGACAACATCTCCCCAAGGGTCCTTAGGAGAAAGGGAGAGATGCTGTTGTGTGCCTCTAACCACAATCTTCCAACATCCCTTGAAAACTGGGCAATCTACATGAGATGGAAAGACAGTAAAGTAGTTCCCATATTTAAGAAAGAAACAGAACGAGGCACTAAACTACGACCCTGTGTCTCTGACATGTACTCGTGTGCAGAGGTCTGGGAGAAGATTTACAGGAGGAGAGTGGTCGAAACCTGGAAGGAAGGAACAGATTATAAATGAAAACCGCATGGGTTTCATGTAAGGCACATCTTGTGTCACAACCTCCTGCGGTTTTATGACAACGGGTAACTGAAGTTAAGACACGAGTGAGAGGGTTGGGTAGTTGCGTTTTACTAGACTGCAGGAAGGCCTTTGACACAGTTCCACAGAGATTATGCAGAAGCTGGAGGCTCAGGCACACGTAAAGGGAAAGGGCACTGCAAGGGCTCAGATACCTGACAGGGAAGCAGAGGCAACGAGTCATGGTACGTTGAAGAGTATCACAGTGGGCGCTGTTACGAGCGGGGTCCCACAGGGGTCAGTTCTAGGACCAGTGCTATTTTTGATATAGTGAACGACATGTGGAAGGAATAGATCTGAAAGTGTCCCTGTTTCGCAGATGACGTGAAGTTGATGAGAAATGAATTAAATCGGACGAGGATAGGCAGGACTGCCAAGAGCCCTGGAGAGGGCTGGTCATTGTGGTCCAGTAACTGGCTTCTCGAATTCAGTCCAGCCAAATGCAAGTCATGAGAATTGGGGACGGAAGGCCAAAGAAGACCGCAGGACAGAGTATAGGCTAGGTGGACAAAGATACTTGACCTCACTCAGGGAGAAAGACCTTGGGGGTGACCATAAACACGAGCACATCACCGGAGGCCCACATTCAACCAAATAAACCCGCTTGCAGCATACGGGGCGCCTGGCCATACCTGAGATGCGTTTCCGATACCTTAATAAGGAATCGTTCAAGACATGTACCTGTGTATGTTAGGGACCATACTGGAGTATGCAGCACCAGTCTCGGAAACCCACACCTGGTCAAGCACGTCAAGAAAGTTAGAGAAAGTACAAAGGTTTGCCCAAGGCTAGTCCCAGACTAAGGACAGTCGTACGAGGAAAGGTTAAGGGAAATTCGGAACTGACGACACTGGAGGACTGAAGGGTCAGGGGAGGACATTGATTTAAACGAATTCAAGGATTACTGGGGGGGAATAGACAAGGTGGACAGAATGATAGGTAGGATGTTCCAGAGAGGGACAAGGGAAAAGGGGTCATAACTGAAGCTGAAGAACTCAGACGAGGTCAAGGACGTTAGGAAGTTTATCTTCAGTCTAGAGTGTTAGCAAGTGGAACTAGTAGCAGTGAAGTAGTGGGAGGCAGGAACCATACATTAGTTTTAAGAAGAGGTGGTATGACAAAGCTCAGGAAGCAGAGAGAGAGAGGATCCAGTAGCGATCAGTGAAGAGGGCGGGGCCAGGAGCTAGAGTCTCGACCCTGCAAACCACATTTAGGTGGAGTACAATTAGGTGAGTACACACGTCATCCCCGCCGGGGTATGAAATTGTTTTTGCTCAGGGAAATGGAGTCGTCTGGTAGTGAGAGGGGAACCATACATAGTTTTTAAGACGAGGTTTGATAAGCTTAGGGAGCTATATAAATTTTCGTGTCTGTTTGGACGCGAAAATATTTGCTAGGTATACGACATTGTTTTAATCTAAATACGAACTCGAGTGCTAGAAACTTGTACCAAAATCAAATCAAAAATCTATATTCCTTGTAACGCATATATTGTGTGGTTTACCATGTTATAAAAAATTAATTACAAAGGCCACTAGGATGCCTAGGCATTTCGGGCAGCCTAATTCATAGGAATTATTTGGAATTTTATATTTACAGTCATTTTAGATGCTCACTCAAGTCGTACGCCCCGTGCTACCCATCTAGTGAACCCGCGCTCCCTTGAAATTTTCAGAGATTATTTGCGTTTTTTGTATAAATTTTTAGTAAATTCATTAACCATGATTTCTAAGGAAGTTAATGGAAAAGATAAGCACCGAAGAAAGAAACTGGTTAGGATCACCATGGGGTGAAAAAAGAGATTGTTGAAAAAAGCATGAAGGTGGCCATGCGTATCCAAGATGCGCCGATGCATCTGCCTGCACGTATGTCGGAGAACCAACGGTATATTACCTCTGTGAAAAAACAAAGATGTTATTTAATCGGCTAACGTTGCGAAGGAGGTTGCAATCGACTACCAACAAGATAGGGACATATATCATGTTTGAAAATTGCTTGTGATTCTGGATACAGAAAAACGAGTGTGCCGGCGATAGGCGTAATCAGAGGCGATTATTATATTATTTATTATTAATAATCATCACGGGGAAGCGCTAAACCGGAGGATTATCCCAGGTCTAGGGGGGGATGTGGAAGGATTCAGGCTTAATTCGGGAGCCACTGGGAGGCACAGATCCAATTCCCTAAATCACAGAGCCCCTCACCATTATCCAAGGATTAGCACTTGCCTGAGGGGTATCAGAGGCGAAAGGGGAAAACTGAATGCTGCCGATCTTTTGAAAAACAAGGCAGGAACAAGCCAAGAAAGTGAACGGGGTTTAAAGCCAGTATGGCTGGGGTTTGATAATTTTAAAAAGAGGACTGGCATTCACAGTTGTGAGCATGGAGAGGGAGCCAGTGCAACTTAAAGATGCGCCAGTGATTTTGTTACAGCGTTTGGGGAATTTGTGGAGGCTGAGGGTTTTTTTCCAACCAAGTTTTTAACTGTGATGTAAACAGCCTGTTTTGGAAGAAACTGCCTAGTGAACCTTCAACCAGGTCCCCAAATAGGAAAAGAGAGAAAAGAGAATGGGGACTCGCCCTCCGAACATTAACATTTCCTCCTCCCTTCTCGCGTATCCTAGTAGGCACTCGACTCTTCAGAAAGTAGGTGAGTGGTTTTAACTAAAATTTGCATTTATTTCATTCTAATTCTTGTTATTTATGTACGTATTTTATTATTAAGGGTGTTTAAATTATTTTTATCCAACCCCATCGTGTATTAATTTACCAATAACAATAGGACCTATTTTCATGGGGAACGGATTAATCGTTATCCTTATATTTCTTTGGAAAATTCGTTTGGTATACGTCGTTGTTTGGTACAAGTCCAAGGTCCTGGAACGTGATTAAGGGAGTATACCGAGGTACCATGTATATATTTATATTATATATATATATATCTTTTATATATCTATATATATTATATATTATATATCTAATATATATATATATATATATATATATATATATATATGTCGTGCCGAATATGAAAAACTGGTCTCATATTAGCAAGAACTCATTTAAAGTTAAGTCTTTCTAAAATTTTCTCGTTACGGTTAAAGATTATTTTTTTTCATTACTTTTATTGGAAAAATTTATAATTTTACAACTAAGGAATTTAGAAAATTACTACCTTATTATAACAGCGCAATTTATTTTAGCCCTAATCCAACTAAATTAATATTTTATATACACGTTTTCAGTAATTTAATACCTAAACACACCCAATGAAATATATTGTTTTTCGTTAGGTTCAGATGATTTTTGCGAATTATTGCATACACAAATTTTAATCGTCATCTATGGCAAGAATGAGCGATGCTATTAAAGGCCAGTCAAGTTTTACTATTCGGCACGGCATTATATATATATCTATAATCTATATATAACTAATTCCCACCCCCCCTTCAGAACGCAGGCACTGTACATTCCACCTCTAGGACTACATCTGGCAAACAAATTTCCTTGATCCTTCATAAATGCTAATTTTGCTCACTCATCCAGCAACGTCAAATCACAAAAAAAACCACTTGCTTCACTTCAATCTTCTTTCACATGCTCAACAGTGTCGTTGTATAAATCTTATATATGAACCATTTTGATAGATATAGCATATATAATGAGGGAAACTAATATTCCACACAAGTACAGTCATTCTTCTGTTGCAGTGACACTTTTCCTAATAAATTTCGTTCCTGGTTTAATTTACGAGCGTTACACTAAATTGTTATCAGAAATATTTTGTCAGCCGTTAAATCAATATGGGAGATTAGTTCACCCCAGCCCACAGGAAATGCCATGAAATGTTTTCTCTAGATTACTTTCTTGAAAGTATATAATTGATCTTTCATTGACAGTTTTATTTTCCAAACTCTAAGCATAATTCTTGGCTTAGAGGGTTCTCTGGCAATCTATACTCAAGGGTGAACAACATTTAGTAGATACGCTTTTGTTATTACTTTATTCAGAACAAAAGATTTCAAACCCTACAACAAGTCATGCAGAATTTTAGGATTTGGAGGTATCATGTTTTAATACGAGGAATAGTAGGGCACTTCGTCGATGGAACTTCACTGTCATTCAAAACACTGCCTCTTCCTACTTAATATGTTTCTTTTCTCAAATTTGTTGATGGTTTTTTACCTCTGACATTTCATGGGTTACTTTTGTAAAATATAAAATTATTATTGTGAAATGCTAAACTAAAGTGGATGGATTCAGTGTGCAAGGTTTGGTGACGGGCTCGATCCTTCGTTACCATTCATTCCAACTCTGGTCTTGACCGTCAGGGCTGCGGTAGCTCCCTTGATAGTGACAAGTTAGCAGTGGTTCCACCAGTGGCGAATTACAAAGTACACCTGCCACCACTAACTCCCTGCTGTGTTGCACATGCTTAGTCCCCTCTTCTGTTTACATCAAGGATCATTTACAGACTTTATTAAAGTTGGTTAATAAATATATTCTTTAATGATACATCCAGTATCATTACAGTTGACAAAACATGATCGGGTATGAGTGTGTCTATGCCAACAAGACTGACGTTAACATGTTCTGGACAAGCCCGAGGGTCAATACCATTCTCTACTCTTGAATCGAGAAGAAGACCGTGTAGCAGTGCAACACCACCGAAGAAGTCAAAACAGTGTCCGTCACTTGATCACAGGGTGAAGTCAGTTTATGCTTTCACATGGAACTCAAGGATACAGGCACGCGTCCCTGACTAGACAACAGGTCAACGAGTCTCAACTTATGATTAATAAGAAGACCTCTGTCCTAGATGAGACAGCTTAACTCAAGTCTCTCAACATAGGTAGTGAGTTTGATTCTCAGGCAGGGAGTGGAGCTGGCACAGTCCTCCCCTTACCCTTCAACCTGATCACTCGTAGAATAAGACTTAAACTTGGTGTTTGCTTGACATGTGCTGCATCAATAGATACAGTGATTTGCCAATGATAAACAGTTATTAGCCCGTAAATTCGCATGCATAAACTAATAGCAAAAAATAGTAACACAAACTCTTTATATAGTTTGAGCCAGAGGTCAAATATATCTCGGCTCAGGGATCACAGTAAAAGCAAATTCACAGAACCAGAGGTCAAGATTGCCAGGTATATAGATCATGAAATTTTTAATAAAGCACGTTTCGTCTGATTTTGTGGGTTTGTGAAATTCAAATTTTCGTCTCATCTTGTCAGAAAAATTCTCGAAGCTATTATTAATACAACAAATATAATGAATTGAAAACACCTAAACAATCTCTGCGCTAAATTCAATATTTTTAACAGAAGAATATTTGCACTTCAGTTTTTATAAAACTTCGCCATTCGATACTATACTAGCAATTCTGGCTACTTTTGGAAAATTTTATAACGATGCATATGAGAGGAAAACAGTTTTTATGGTCTAGTAATTGATTTTTATTAATTAAGAGAGCTATAATTATTAGCCATTTTAGTTTTCTTTTACAGAACTCTGAACATTAATGCTCATTTTCGGCTGGAATATAATACTAGGTTTTTAAGATCACCTGTACCGAGATTGTTGTAAATAAATATTCAAATAACTTTTAAAAAGGTCACGTATCATTGTGAATTCTTTGCTTTCAGTCGCCATGATAAATCAGTTTTCCAACCTTTGTATATAAGAATTTGCATTACATGAGGTAAGTATAAGTTTCTTATGCGTTCTTGTCTAAGGAAATCTTCGAAAAATTTAAATTCTAATTATTCTCTAAAAATTGTGAATTTAAATAAACCTTCCTGTAAGCTATTGTGTCGTAACAGGAAACTTCAGATGCATTAAAATTTGTAACTCCATAGTGTTATAGGAATATATCTAGTTGGTGAATCTTATTACTCTGGCCATGCGGCAGTGCCGTGAGCAGAAACAGATTCGTTCTTTTGCATAAAGTTATTGACAAACTGCAATCTTTTGGAAGCCTTTTCTGTGCATGACGCCTGAAATCTTTGCATGTTCAGGAACAGCCACAGAATTTCGCAAAAATGAAAAAAAAAAATCTCGGTAACCAGAATGAATTATAATTTATAGGTCATTGCAAAGATGCGTACAATTAAGAATGACCTAATTAATCACCAAAGGTCACCCTGAATGGATCGATAACAGTCACCTTGAAAGGATCATTCCACAGGCACCCTGAATGATCGCTTCACAGGTCACCCTGGATGGTATTCACAGGTCACCTGCTGATTATTTCAACGGTCACCCTGAATGCTTATTCCAGGTCACCCTCTGATTTGCTTATTCAACTGGTCACCTGAATGATCGTTACAGGTCACCTGAATGATCGTTCAAGGTTACCCTGAATGATCGTTCACAGGTTCACCCTGAATGTCGTTCACAGGGTCGCCCCTGATGATCGTTTCACAGGTCACCCTGAATGATCGTTTACAGGTACCCTGAGTGATCGTTCACAGGGTCACCTGAATGATCGTTCACAGGCACCCTGAATGATCGTTCACAGGTCCCTGAATGATCGTTCACGAGTCACCCGAAATGTCGTTCACAGGTCACCTGAATGATGTTCACAGGTCACCCTGAATGCTTGTTCACAGTTCACCCTGAGTGATAGTTCACAGGTCACCCTTGAATGAGTTCACAGGTCCACCCTGAATTGATCGTTCCAAGGTCACCCTGAATTGATGTTTCCACGGTCACCCTGATGATCGTCACAGATCACCCTGCAATGATCGTCACAGGTACCTGAATGATAACGTTCACAGGTTACCCTGAATGATCGTTCACAGGTCACCTGAATGCTACGTTCACAAGGTCGCCTGAATGACCGTTCACAGGTTACCCTGGATGATCGTTCACAGGTCACCTGAAGATGTTCACAGGTCACCCTGAATGCTCGTTTCACAAGGTCACTCTGAATGATTGTTCACAGGTCACCTGAAATGATCGTTCCACAGGTTCACCCTGAATTGATCGTTCACCGGTCACCCTTGAATGACGTTCAGACAGGTCACTTGAATGATCGTTCACAGGTCAACCCTAAACGATCAGTTCATAGGGTCCACCCTGAATGATCGTTCCACGGTCCACCCTGAATGATCATTCACAGGTCACCCTGAATGATCGTCACAGGTCACCCTGCAATGATCGTTGCCACAGGTCACCTGGAATGCATGTTTCACAGTCACCTGAATTGATCGTTCACAGGGTCACCCTGAATGATTCGTTCACAGTGTCACCTGGAATGTCGTTCAACGGGGTCACCCTGAATGATCGTTCACAGGACCCAGATGATCGTTCACAGGTCACCCTGAATGATCGTTCACATGTCACCAGAATTGATCGTTCTCGGTCACTGAATGATCGTATCACAGGTCACATAAGATAATATAAGAAATATGAACGAAGGAAACTCGGCAGAAGGCCTATGGCCCTTGCGAGGCAGGTCCAAGTCCTACCGGCTTTAGCCAATGCACCCAACCTAGTCAGGTAGGTCACATTGATCAAGGGAGAGGAACACGGCAACCGAACCGTTTAGCACAAGCTATCAGGTCTAATCAACCCACCCCACACCATACTAATGTATATATCCAACTATTTTTAAGCTACACCCCGTTATGGCCTCTATAACGGTTACTTGGGAGTTTGTTCAACTCATCCACAATCTTCTATTACCAAAACCAGTAACTTTCATATAACCCTCCTGAATCTGAATTTTTTCCCACTTTAAAAACCATTGCTGCGGTCCTGTCTAGGCTAGATATAATCAGGCACACTCTTTACATCCCCTTTAATTTATTCCTGTCTTCCACTTATACACCTCAATCATATCCCCCCTAATTTTCGTCTTTCTAGAGGATTGCCCAGTTTCATGGCCCCTTAGTCTATCCTCATAGGGAAGGTTTCTAGATACATGGGATCATCCTTTGTCATCCTCCTTTTGTACATTTCCAGAGAATTATATAACCATTCTGTAAAACGTGACCAAAACTGTTGCAGGCATAATCTAAATGAGGCCTACCAAGGGATGTATAGAGTGTGAAGACTCCAACCTGAGGGATCTATTATTTATGTTCTTGATATGAAGCCACGGACTCTATTAGCTTATGCGACAACTTTGCATGTTTGTCGTGTTTCAGTTACTGCTAACCAAGAAATCCTAAATCTTTTTCGCAATCCGTAATATTAAGATTACATTATTTAGTATATATGTGGCATGGTTATTGTCCTGGCAACATTTAGAACTTTGCATATGTCAATATTAAAATTGCTCTGCACTCTCCGACAACAGCAACAGTCTATTCAATTTTCCAGGGTGCTCGATGTCCTCGTCAGAATGAATTCGACTGCCTATTTTGGTGTCATCGGCCAAACTTGGATGTTCGCTACTTTATGCCTCATCTATGTCGTTTATGTAGGATTGTGAAACAGCAGGGGGCCCAAAACCCCAACACGGACCCTGTGGAACACCGCTCGTGATGGACGCTTCCCACTTCTGATTTCTCCCCCATTTAAGCAACTCTCTGCTGCTAATGTAAACCATTGCTCTATCAGGAAAAAATTTCTCCTCTATTCCATGTGCTTTAATTTTCCTCAATAGTCTTGCTGTGGGACCCTGTCAAATGCCTACTGAAGTCCATATACACAATATCATTTCGTTAAATGATCATAACACTCCTCAAATCCTTAGTGAAAAAAGTTAATAGAATTCGTAAGGCAGGAACGTCCCTTTGTAAAACCATGCTGAGATTCGATGATTAATTTTTGCTTTTCAAGGTGGCTACGAACCTTGCCTCGGCAATTATTGATTCCAATAGTTTTTCCCCCTATGGTGGTTAGGCTTATTGGGTTATAGTTCGAAGCTAAGGAAGTCACCTGTTTTGAAAATCGGTTTCACATTGCCATTTTCAACTTTCTGGCACCATGCCAGTTTGTAGTGATATGTTGAAAAGATTAGCCATAGGTGTGCTAAGTCCTCTTTACATCCCTTTAGACACCCTTGCATACAGTATCATCGGGCCTGGGGGGATTTGGTAGGTTTTAAATTATCTATTTGGCCTAAGGAACCATGTCACTTTGTGACCCTAATAGTGCACAGTTTATATCGTCCTCGTTGACATAATTTATCAGTCTGGAATATCTACTGGTATCCTCTGTGAAAAAACTGAGAGGAAGTATGTGTTTAAATTTCTTCTACACCTTTCTTATCACTGTCCAGTGAGCGACCGAGGGGACTTTTGAGTGGGCCTATCTTGTCCCTGATTTACTTCTGTATAACCTGAAAGAATCCTTTTGGGTTATTCTTCGGATTCTCTTGCAACGTTAACTCTAATCTCTTTTTGCTTTTCTAGATTCCCTTTTTTATTTCTCTCTTTAACTGAATATAACGCTTTCTAATTCCCTCTCCTCCTTTTTCTTTTGATTTGCCTATATTTGCCTCTCTTTTGACAATCAGTTATTTTTATCAATTGTTCATCCATTAGGATCATTTTTGTTTGATATGTTTTCCTATTTGGAAATAATTTGGAGACAGCTATGAATCACTGAGCAGCTAGAAAACTATGCCCTGGAAAGCATCATTTCGGCAACCGATATACCACTACCTGACCCTAGTCAGGTCATCCAGGTTCAGCCACCTAAGTAATTTTCAGTACCTATGAAAATCAGCAATCGAAAGTCAGGGACGGAGACTGATTGCCATTATTCGGGGAATTCCATGGATATGTTTTAAAAACTGAGTGATTTGTGTCACTCTCCCAAGCTCATCATAAACCTCAAGATTATTTAATTTAGTGTTTCCCTAATGGCAAGAACCAAGTCAAGGAGGTTATTTCCCCTAGTTGGCTCTTTTTTTGTTTCACACCAAAAACTGTTTTAAAAAACACTCCATGGAATCGTATCAAGAAAGTCACCCGACTCTAAATTTCCCTGTCCAAATTGCTCCAGTCAAATGCTCTTTCGATGAAATCTCCCATTAGCACAAACATTTTCGTATGTAGATGCCTTACGAATTTCGTTCCCATAGAAGTTTACTGCACTCCCTAATCAAGATTTGGGGCCCTGTATATCACCACCCAAAATTGTTTTTCTCGGCCCTCGACGACGCTTAAACCAACACAGATTCAGTGGTGACGCTTTAATTTAATATACTTGTCTAACACAACAATCTTAAATTGTCTCTGACATACATACGCTAACTTCGCCACCTTTCCTGTTGACCCTGTCAGTTGTTGACTAATTTTAGCCTTGTATGTTGACATTAGAGGGCATTCTCTCTATCTTTTCAGATTGAGCCGGACTCTGTTTATAGCAATAATATCTATGTTTCCTGCACTTGCTAATTAATCTTAGTCATCTATCTTAATTCTAACACTTCCTGCTTTTAGTATAGTAAACCTTAAGGTAGAAGTCCCTTGCTGCCCTCTGCTTGTCCCCTTTTTATCTGACCTTGTTCGTTTGTCTTATTTATAACTATCATGTGAATGCTTTTATACATTTACAGTTTCACCTTGTGTTGCAACCTGCTTGTTCCCACACACCACCCATACCTCAATCTTCCAATCAGTTTAAAATCATAGGCATTTCACCAAGGGCCTTCTCAATCGAGTCTGCAAGTGCTACCACCCCTGCCCCCAGAGAGATGACCCATCCTTGCATTCATATATGTTTGCCATAAAAGGTGTTCCAGTTGTCAATGATGGGATTGGGCATAGTTTTGCAGTATCTGTCTAGCCCGCAATTTTACACCAATTGCCCTAGAAACCATTCATTTTCTACTCCCGGTCTAGGCAAGATTGCAACATATGAATGGGATCCCTCCTTTGACTTAATGAATCTATAGCTGACTGTACTTATCTAGCAGCCTCTCTTCTCTCCTCCCTTCCCAATATCATTTCCACCAGCACTGAGGACAGATAATGGGCTTGTTCAATTACCTGACATGATATTATCCCAGTTCTGTTGGACAATGTCCCAACACCAGCTCCAGGGAAGCACAATTATCTCTCATATTCTTATTCTTTTACAAAAAGCACGGTCACTCCAGCATCTTACCTGAGAAGTCACAACCACAAGATGCGCTTACCTTCATTGCAGGGGCAGTTTCGTACCCTTACCTTCACTGGCCAAGAAGTAATTCATCTGGAGAACAGAGAAGCGATTTCCTACCTTCAGATCGTCACTCTTAATTTCCTTACTCTGTATGCGCTCCATTACTGTGAACAAACGCGCACTAGTAGGCAGGTGCTGGCTGACCTCACTGCTGGTACCCGTGCTACCTCCCACCTACAGTCCTCACAGTGAGAGACAGACTGCACATCACTGCTAGAGCCCTCATTCCCAATCTCCAAACCACCCTCCACTCTCTCCCGGCCATTGAGGTGGACTTCAGCCTCCTATCTCCTCTGGGAAGAAGCAAAGACTCCTCTTCAACTTCAAACTCAGTTTTAAAAACAATGCATCAAAAAATAAAAGCAAAGCCATGCTTGTAACCGTCCACGCTAATCCCCATAAGCAGCTCAGGGTCTGTGACCTCACGAGACGATGACCACTGAACACTGTATGAATCGTCACCTGAATGATCGTTCACAGGTCACCCTGAATGATTGTTCACAGGTCACCCTGAATGATCGTTCACCAGGTCACCTGAAATGATCGTTCACGGTCACCCTGATGATTGTCACAGGTCACTGTAGTGATCGTTCACAGGTCAACCCTGAATGATCGTTCACAGGTCACCTGAATGATCGTTCACAGATCACCTGAATGAGTGTTCACAGGTCACCCTGACGTGGGTCGTTCACCAGGTCACCCGGAATGATCGTTCACAGGTTTCTGAATGATCGATTCACAGGTTACCCTGAATGATCGTACAGGTTACCCTGAATGATCGTTCAAGGATTACCTGATGGTCGTTCACGGTCACCCTGAATTGAATCGTTCACGGTCACCCTGAATGATGTACCAGGTCACCTGATGATCGCTCACAGGTCGCCTGACTGCTCGTTCACAGGTCACCCTGAATGATTTCGTTCACAGGATCACCGAATGATCGTTCACAGGTCACCCTGAATGAGCGTTCACACAGGTCACCCTGAATGATCGTTCATAAGGTCACTGAATATCGTTCACAGGTCACCTGAATAGCTTGTTTCAACAGGTCACCCTGATGATCGTTCAAAGGTCACCCTGAATGATCGTTCCGCAGGGTCACCCTGATTGATTGTTCACGGTCACCCTGAGTGATCGTTTCAAGGTCACCCTGACTGGATCGTTACAGGCCACCATGAATGATCGTTCACGGTCACCCAGAATGATCTTTCAAGGTCACCTGAATGATCGTTCACAGATCACCTGCCTGAATCGTTCACAGGTTACTACAAGATCGTTCACAGAGTTACCCGGAATGGATCGTTCACCGGGTCACCCTGAATGATCGTTTCACAGGTCGCCCTGAATGATCTTCACAGGTTACCTGATGATCGTTACACAGGTCACCTGAATGCTCGTTTTATCAAGGTCACTGAAGATCGTTCAAGGTCACCTGAAAGATCGTTCACATGACACATGACTATCGGTTCCAAGGTCACCCTACAACGATCGTTCAAATGTCACCCTGAATGATCGTCACAGGTCACCCTGAATGATCTTTCCAAGGTCACCCTGAATGTCTTTCACGGTTCACCCTGAATGATCGTTCCAGGTCACCTGAATGATCGTCACAGGTCACTGATTGATCGTTCACAGGTCACACTGAATGAATCGTTTCACAGGTCACCCTGAATGATCAGTTCACAGGTCACCCTTGAATGATCGTTCACAGGTACCCTGATGATCGTTCACAGGTCACCTGAATGATTCGTTCAAGGTCACCCTGAATGCTCGTTCACATGTCACCCTGACTGAATCATTCAACAGGTCACCTGAATGATCGTTCACAGTCACCTGAATGATCGTTCACCGATCACCCTGGGAATGATCGTTCACAGGTCACCCTGAATGATTGTTTCACATGGTCACCCTGAGTGGTCGTTACAGGTCACCCTGAATGGAACGTTCACAGGTTACCCCTGAATGATCGTTATTCAAGGTTACTGAATGATCGTTCACAGGTCACCCTGAATGAATCGTTCACAGGTCACCCTGCATGATCGTACACAGGTTACCCTCCGAACGGAAGTTCAAGGTCACCCTGAATGATCGTTCAAGGTCACCTGAATGATCGTTCCAGTTCACCCTGAATGATCGTTCACAGGTACCCAAGAATGATCGTTTCACAGGTCACCTGAATGATCGTTCACAGGTTACCTGAATGATCGTAACAGGTCCACTCTGAATGATCGTTCTCAGGTCACCCTGAATGATCGTTACAGGTCAAACCTGAATATCGTACCCAGGTCACCCCTGATGATCGGTTTCACAGGACACCCTGAATGATCGTTCACAGGTCACCCTGAATGTTTGTTTACAGGTCCCCCTGAGTGATCGTTTCAAGGTCACCCTGACATGACCCGCTTCACAGGTTACCTGAATGTCGTTACCAGGTTACCTGAATGATCGTCACAGGTACGCTGAATGTCATTCACAGTCACCTGAATGATCCTTAATGTTCTCCCTGACATGATCGTTCACGGTCACCCTGAATTATCGGTCACAGGTCAGCCTGTATGATCGTTCACAGGTCACCCTATCATGATCGTTTCCAGGTTCCACTGTGAGATAGTTCATACGGTCACCTGAATGATCGTTCACTGGTCACCCTGAATGATCGTTCACAGGTCTCCCTTGAATGATCGTTCACATGTCACCCTGAATGCATGTTTACAGGTCACTGAATGATCGTTCCAGTTCAACCCTTGACTGGATCGTTCACAGGGTCACCTGAACGGTCACGGGTCACCCCTGAACGTTCCAGGTTACCCTGTCGTTTCAAGGTCACCTGCAACTTTCCCAGGTCACCTGAACGTTCAAGTCACCCTGACGTTCACAGGTCACCCTGCACGTTCACAGGTCACCTGACCGTTCACAGGTCACCCTGAACGTTTCAAGGCCACCCTGAAACGTTACAGGTCACCCTGACGTTCAACAGGTCCACCCATGAACGTTCACAGGTCACCCCTGAACGTTCACTGGTCACCCTGAACGTTCACAGTACCCGAACGATCAAAGGTCACCTGGAACGTTCACAGGTCACCTGAACGTTCACAGGTCACCCTGAACGTTCACAGGTCACCCTGAACGTTCAAAGGCCACCTGAAACGTTCCAGGTACCTGAACGTTCACAGGTCACCTGAACGGTTCCACAGGTCACCCTGAAGGTTCACAGGTCACCCTGAACGTTCACAGGTTCACCCAGGAAACGTTCACAGGTTCCCCTGACGTTCACAGGCCACCTGAACGTTCCACAGGTCCACCTGAACGTTCTGAGGCTCTGTGGCTGTCAGTCACTTCGCCTTCTGTCATGCCACACCTGTTGTCGACCCTCACTGTGTCGACCACCACTTG
Organism: Cherax quadricarinatus; assembly: GCF_026875155.1. Taxonomy (NCBI): domain Eukaryota; kingdom Metazoa; phylum Arthropoda; class Malacostraca; order Decapoda; family Parastacidae; genus Cherax; species Cherax quadricarinatus. The sequence continues at coordinate 18,345 of NW_026507382.1, forward strand.
TGTCGACCACACCAGTGTTGGACCACAGCAGTGAGAATTTGGATGTGGCATTTATTTTAACCCCTTAGCTGAGTGGTACTTGAAAATACACACACACAAACACCCACACCAACCCCACCCACACACCCACACACACACCACCACACACGCGCCGAACACACACGACACTAACAGCACACACACGCACGCACAGCACACACACGCACACACACACACACACACCGAGGGACACCGTTGGAAGTGAAGACACAGATGATACACAGGGGATGTTTGTTAGGAATAATTTCTTCAGCCGAGTAGTCAGGAAAGTGTGCATTAGCTTGGGAAGGACTGTAGTGGCGGCAGGATACCATACCTGCTTTACGCAGAGGTATGCTCAAAGCTCACGGTTAGGAGTGAACAAGTCGTGACCAGTGAAGACCCGCTGGGCCAGGAGCTAGGAATCGACCCCTGCAACCTCACTCGGCTGATGAGACCACACACACACAACACACACACACACTCCAGCAGAGCAAAGTTGCTGTTATGGGGGATTTCAACCACAGGGTGATTGACTGGGAAACCGGGAGCACATAGGGGTCCCGAAACATTGGAGAGCCAGGCTAGTTGGATAGTGGTGCTGGTAAACCTCATGCACAACATTTGTTAAGGACACTACCCAGAGTGAGAGGAGCGGATGAACCAGCAAGATTGGACGTGTGTTCACCCTGGGCAGCTCACCTGACATTTGAGGACATCAAGTATGAGGAGTCCCTAGGGCTAGCGGGGACCACGTTCGGTTCTGTGCTTTGAACTACATGTTAGAGCTGCAGTGGACGAGAATAACAGGAGTTGATTGGGAAAAAAACCTGACTATAAAAGGGGGATCCTAGGGTTGTTGGAAGCAACTTCCTGCGGAGGCGGGTTCCAGTGGTGACCAGAGAAACGGGGCAGGAAGGAAATGCCAGTAAATGGAAATGATGGGAATATGTAGCAATCAAAATGGCCAGGAGGCAGTGGAAAGGTTCATTCCAAGGGAACAGTACCATACGGGAAAGACCAGAAACAGCCCCAGGTTCACGACGGTGTAGAGGAGGCAAAACAAGTGCAATAGAACAATGGGAAAAAGAACAGAAGCAGAGAAACACGACATCGGGAGATCAGTCGCAGAGCCAGATGATGAGTCCGCACAGGTAAGGAGGGAGGCCCAGCGGACGTATGAAAATGACATAGCATCGAGAATCAACATGACCCCCGAAACTGTTGTAAGCCACCATCAGGAGGAAGACAACAGTCAAAGGACAGGTGATCAGCATTAGGACAGAAGGTGGAGAAACTCACCAAGAAATGATCAGGAGGTATGGAGGTGCTGAAACAGGAGATTTAAGGAAGTTTTTACAGTAGAGACAGGAAGGGCTGGGGATGACAGAACAGAAAGGGGAACATCAAGAGGGGAATATTACCAACAAAAGTGTTGGATGACATACGAACAACTGAGGAGAGGAGGAGGTGAAGAAGCTCTTAAGTGACCTTGACACCTCAAAGGCGATGGGGCCGGGACAACATCTCCCCAAGGGTCCTTAGGAGAAAGGGAGAGATGCTGTTGTGTGCCTCTAACCACAATCTTCCAACATCCCTTGAAAACTGGGCAATCTACATGAGATGGAAAGACAGTAAAGTAGTTCCCATATTTAAGAAAGAAACAGAACGAGGCACTAAACTACGACCCTGTGTCTCTGACATGTACTCGTGTGCAGAGGTCTGGGAGAAGATTTACAGGAGGAGAGTGGTCGAAACCTGGAAGGAAGGAACAGATTATAAATGAAAACCGCATGGGTTTCATGTAAGGCACATCTTGTGTCACAACCTCCTGCGGTTTTATGACAACGGGTAACTGAAGTTAAGACACGAGTGAGAGGGTTGGGTAGTTGCGTTTTACTAGACTGCAGGAAGGCCTTTGACACAGTTCCACAGAGATTATGCAGAAGCTGGAGGCTCAGGCACACGTAAAGGGAAAGGGCACTGCAAGGGCTCAGATACCTGACAGGGAAGCAGAGGCAACGAGTCATGGTACGTTGAAGAGTATCACAGTGGGCGCTGTTACGAGCGGGGTCCCACAGGGGTCAGTTCTAGGACCAGTGCTATTTTTGATATAGTGAACGACATGTGGAAGGAATAGATCTGAAAGTGTCCCTGTTTCGCAGATGACGTGAAGTTGATGAGAAATGAATTAAATCGGACGAGGATAGGCAGGACTGCCAAGAGCCCTGGAGAGGGCTGGTCATTGTGGTCCAGTAACTGGCTTCTCGAATTCAGTCCAGCCAAATGCAAGTCATGAGAATTGGGGACGGAAGGCCAAAGAAGACCGCAGGACAGAGTATAGGCTAGGTGGACAAAGATACTTGACCTCACTCAGGGAGAAAGACCTTGGGGGTGACCATAAACACGAGCACATCACCGGAGGCCCACATTCAACCAAATAAACCCGCTTGCAGCATACGGGGCGCCTGGCCATACCTGAGATGCGTTTCCGATACCTTAATAAGGAATCGTTCAAGACATGTACCTGTGTATGTTAGGGACCATACTGGAGTATGCAGCACCAGTCTCGGAAACCCACACCTGGTCAAGCACGTCAAGAAAGTTAGAGAAAGTACAAAGGTTTGCCCAAGGCTAGTCCCAGACTAAGGACAGTCGTACGAGGAAAGGTTAAGGGAAATTCGGAACTGACGACACTGGAGGACTGAAGGGTCAGGGGAGGACATTGATTTAAACGAATTCAAGGATTACTGGGGGGGAATAGACAAGGTGGACAGAATGATAGGTAGGATGTTCCAGAGAGGGACAAGGGAAAAGGGGTCATAACTGAAGCTGAAGAACTCAGACGAGGTCAAGGACGTTAGGAAGTTTATCTTCAGTCTAGAGTGTTAGCAAGTGGAACTAGTAGCAGTGAAGTAGTGGGAGGCAGGAACCATACATTAGTTTTAAGAAGAGGTGGTATGACAAAGCTCAGGAAGCAGAGAGAGAGAGGATCCAGTAGCGATCAGTGAAGAGGGCGGGGCCAGGAGCTAGAGTCTCGACCCTGCAAACCACATTTAGGTGGAGTACAATTAGGTGAGTACACACGTCATCCCCGCCGGGGTATGAAATTGTTTTTGCTCAGGGAAATGGAGTCGTCTGGTAGTGAGAGGGGAACCATACATAGTTTTTAAGACGAGGTTTGATAAGCTTAGGGAGCTATATAAATTTTCGTGTCTGTTTGGACGCGAAAATATTTGCTAGGTATACGACATTGTTTTAATCTAAATACGAACTCGAGTGCTAGAAACTTGTACCAAAATCAAATCAAAAATCTATATTCCTTGTAACGCATATATTGTGTGGTTTACCATGTTATAAAAAATTAATTACAAAGGCCACTAGGATGCCTAGGCATTTCGGGCAGCCTAATTCATAGGAATTATTTGGAATTTTATATTTACAGTCATTTTAGATGCTCACTCAAGTCGTACGCCCCGTGCTACCCATCTAGTGAACCCGCGCTCCCTTGAAATTTTCAGAGATTATTTGCGTTTTTTGTATAAATTTTTAGTAAATTCATTAACCATGATTTCTAAGGAAGTTAATGGAAAAGATAAGCACCGAAGAAAGAAACTGGTTAGGATCACCATGGGGTGAAAAAAGAGATTGTTGAAAAAAGCATGAAGGTGGCCATGCGTATCCAAGATGCGCCGATGCATCTGCCTGCACGTATGTCGGAGAACCAACGGTATATTACCTCTGTGAAAAAACAAAGATGTTATTTAATCGGCTAACGTTGCGAAGGAGGTTGCAATCGACTACCAACAAGATAGGGACATATATCATGTTTGAAAATTGCTTGTGATTCTGGATACAGAAAAACGAGTGTGCCGGCGATAGGCGTAATCAGAGGCGATTATTATATTATTTATTATTAATAATCATCACGGGGAAGCGCTAAACCGGAGGATTATCCCAGGTCTAGGGGGGGATGTGGAAGGATTCAGGCTTAATTCGGGAGCCACTGGGAGGCACAGATCCAATTCCCTAAATCACAGAGCCCCTCACCATTATCCAAGGATTAGCACTTGCCTGAGGGGTATCAGAGGCGAAAGGGGAAAACTGAATGCTGCCGATCTTTTGAAAAACAAGGCAGGAACAAGCCAAGAAAGTGAACGGGGTTTAAAGCCAGTATGGCTGGGGTTTGATAATTTTAAAAAGAGGACTGGCATTCACAGTTGTGAGCATGGAGAGGGAGCCAGTGCAACTTAAAGATGCGCCAGTGATTTTGTTACAGCGTTTGGGGAATTTGTGGAGGCTGAGGGTTTTTTTCCAACCAAGTTTTTAACTGTGATGTAAACAGCCTGTTTTGGAAGAAACTGCCTAGTGAACCTTCAACCAGGTCCCCAAATAGGAAAAGAGAGAAAAGAGAATGGGGACTCGCCCTCCGAACATTAACATTTCCTCCTCCCTTCTCGCGTATCCTAGTAGGCACTCGACTCTTCAGAAAGTAGGTGAGTGGTTTTAACTAAAATTTGCATTTATTTCATTCTAATTCTTGTTATTTATGTACGTATTTTATTATTAAGGGTGTTTAAATTATTTTTATCCAACCCCATCGTGTATTAATTTACCAATAACAATAGGACCTATTTTCATGGGGAACGGATTAATCGTTATCCTTATATTTCTTTGGAAAATTCGTTTGGTATACGTCGTTGTTTGGTACAAGTCCAAGGTCCTGGAACGTGATTAAGGGAGTATACCGAGGTACCATGTATATATTTATATTATATATATATATATCTTTTATATATCTATATATATTATATATTATATATCTAATATATATATATATATATATATATATATATATATATGTCGTGCCGAATATGAAAAACTGGTCTCATATTAGCAAGAACTCATTTAAAGTTAAGTCTTTCTAAAATTTTCTCGTTACGGTTAAAGATTATTTTTTTTCATTACTTTTATTGGAAAAATTTATAATTTTACAACTAAGGAATTTAGAAAATTACTACCTTATTATAACAGCGCAATTTATTTTAGCCCTAATCCAACTAAATTAATATTTTATATACACGTTTTCAGTAATTTAATACCTAAACACACCCAATGAAATATATTGTTTTTCGTTAGGTTCAGATGATTTTTGCGAATTATTGCATACACAAATTTTAATCGTCATCTATGGCAAGAATGAGCGATGCTATTAAAGGCCAGTCAAGTTTTACTATTCGGCACGGCATTATATATATATCTATAATCTATATATAACTAATTCCCACCCCCCCTTCAGAACGCAGGCACTGTACATTCCACCTCTAGGACTACATCTGGCAAACAAATTTCCTTGATCCTTCATAAATGCTAATTTTGCTCACTCATCCAGCAACGTCAAATCACAAAAAAAACCACTTGCTTCACTTCAATCTTCTTTCACATGCTCAACAGTGTCGTTGTATAAATCTTATATATGAACCATTTTGATAGATATAGCATATATAATGAGGGAAACTAATATTCCACACAAGTACAGTCATTCTTCTGTTGCAGTGACACTTTTCCTAATAAATTTCGTTCCTGGTTTAATTTACGAGCGTTACACTAAATTGTTATCAGAAATATTTTGTCAGCCGTTAAATCAATATGGGAGATTAGTTCACCCCAGCCCACAGGAAATGCCATGAAATGTTTTCTCTAGATTACTTTCTTGAAAGTATATAATTGATCTTTCATTGACAGTTTTATTTTCCAAACTCTAAGCATAATTCTTGGCTTAGAGGGTTCTCTGGCAATCTATACTCAAGGGTGAACAACATTTAGTAGATACGCTTTTGTTATTACTTTATTCAGAACAAAAGATTTCAAACCCTACAACAAGTCATGCAGAATTTTAGGATTTGGAGGTATCATGTTTTAATACGAGGAATAGTAGGGCACTTCGTCGATGGAACTTCACTGTCATTCAAAACACTGCCTCTTCCTACTTAATATGTTTCTTTTCTCAAATTTGTTGATGGTTTTTTACCTCTGACATTTCATGGGTTACTTTTGTAAAATATAAAATTATTATTGTGAAATGCTAAACTAAAGTGGATGGATTCAGTGTGCAAGGTTTGGTGACGGGCTCGATCCTTCGTTACCATTCATTCCAACTCTGGTCTTGACCGTCAGGGCTGCGGTAGCTCCCTTGATAGTGACAAGTTAGCAGTGGTTCCACCAGTGGCGAATTACAAAGTACACCTGCCACCACTAACTCCCTGCTGTGTTGCACATGCTTAGTCCCCTCTTCTGTTTAGTGTGTGGGGTTTTGGGGGGGTTTGTTGTGTTTTTGGTGTGTTGTGTGTGTGTGTGTCCCCTGTATGTTGTGTATGCTTCTACATATAAGAAAAAATGACCCTTTTTTGATTAGTTCACGCTTCAACAGATTTTTCAAATCCGTCTAACAAAATCTAATCTGAGCAGCAAATTCTAAATGGTCGATTGGATCCCAGTTTATTCTTTTATACATGAAACCCTTTTAATAAAATAACCAAAAACTTAAAAAAAACCCATGAATAAAGCGAAACATATTGATCACGGGAATATGAATGTTAATCACTGTTTTATTTTAAAAGGAAAAATAATCTTTTAGTCAAAATAAAAAAGGGAAAAATACAGGGCGTTAGGGTATTGCCTCCAAGTTAGGGGTTATTTTTCGACTCGGGGATCGGGACCCGCTGGGTTTCCCTTGTTGGATGGAGAGATGATTAAAGGCTCAAAGTAGTTTTTGGGGGCGGAGGGCGGATATGAGGATGTTCCGACCTCTTCCTCACAGGAAGCTGTGAGACAGAGGGCGAGATGAAAGAGGTTGTACGTTCCCCTGAATTATGAGGGGTGTGAGAGGCAGCAGTTATGAAATGAGGCCGTGAAGGTTCAAATTATGAGAGAACTATAAAGCATGGGGGGCAAAAAGGACCCAAGACCCTTTAATTTTTATCGGAAAGGTAAATTTGCAATTGTTTTAGATGGCGGATTCTTTACCATGTTGGGCTTTGCACAGTAGCAGTAAGTTATGTGTTTGCTTCCCCACACTACGTCAGAGACTTTCCTCTTTTCTGTAGAAGATAACATTACCATCAGCAAATCGGGAGAGGCCTACTTTCCTCTCTTACTCGACTCTGATAGTGATTCTGAAGCCCTAGCAATAACAACGACTTGGTTTTTAAAAAATCAAATCAATAATCAGCTAAAGAAAATTTACTTAAATTTATTTTGTATTTAATTTTGCACATATGCGTTGTTCTGTGTAATTTATTAATAAATATAATACAGCTATTAAAGGTTTTAATATGCAAGGAACAAGAAGAAAGACGAGTTTTCGTTTCCAAATTTGTGGATTAATTGTTAAATGAGTGTTCAACTCACCGACTTGGAGCCGAGGTTCCTGGCTTTGCAGGGGACGTGTGCTGGGGCGCCCACGGCTGCAGTGACGTGTGTGGGTGTGTCTGGGGCAAAGTGTGGGCCCTTGGGAGTAGAGAAGGCGCCCCAGTCCGCCATGCCCACGGCTTGCCCCTCCACCTGGTTGCCCCCAGTGTTGGCCCGCATCTTGCTGTCCACCAGCAACACTTCTGCCAGTGAGGAAAGAGATAAACACTTATTAGCACTGCTGAGCTTTTAACAATGATGTGTGCGTGGGAGTGAGTGGGTGTGTATGTGGGAATGAGAAAAAATGAGTGGGCATCTATCTGCAAAAGTGTGGGTGTTGCTGTGTCTGTCAGAGTATGTGACTGTTTAGGTGTTTGTTTGTGTGGGGGGGGGAGTAGGCTTAGTGTTTGTGTGTGAGTGTGGTGTGGTGTTTGTAAATGGGTGTGGGTGTGGATGTGGGCGAGTGTCAGTATAAGCGTTTACACATAAAAATCCAGTGAATCAATGTCAGGTTTGAAGCAGCTGTGCCACACGTCAGCAGCACTCACTGTCCTCACTAACCCTTTATGTTTAAAATTTGCAAGTATAAATTACTGCAGATTCAGCTTTGTGGACGGTAAGGAATGTTTCACTTGACCTTGTTCTTCGTAACATTCCTGACAATACTATATTAACAACCCTCACTGTTAACAATAAATATTCGACTACTCCTTGAATACACAGCGCCCTTGTAAAACCCAGACATAATTAAAAACACAGCGTGACTGTGTCTAGTGGCTAACGCGACGGGCTGGAGTTTTGAGACTCTCTGACCGCGGGTTCAATCCCGGGGGGTATGGTTTGATTAAAAACACAGAAAAAAAGAGAGATTCCAATGATTTTTTCACCAACGGAAGTATCGAAATTCAAGAATAATGTCTGTGATTCCCTAACTCACACCACTAGGTAAATGGAATGGAGACATGATCATAACAGACATTAATAATTACCAAGATAGCCAGGGTAAACAGATTGTTCAGTACGTGAGGGACCTGAACAAGGGGTTACAGATGCAAATTTTAAACACCTATGCTCGGGTGAGAATCCAGGAACAGTTTCGTAAGGTCTGAGTAGCTGAGACGGAGACAACACTACAGAGCGCCACAAGCAAGAACAAAACAGTTTAAAAAACATATTACTTTAGATAGTCAAACAGCAGGAAGATTAGAGGCGACATTATGAGCTCAAGCTCAAGATAAACTCAACTAAGTAATTCCAACCATATAATTCTTTACACTAGCTGCCAAAACGCACTACATGGAGACAAACTAGATACATACCTGTTACATATCTTGTTTCCTCTCTTTTTCCAGCTATATTCTTTTGTCTCGTTATTTCCTTGCAATCCCTTCGCACTATTCTTGTCTCATTATTTTCTATACTTAAACATTTATAATACCTACAGTAATCTTCTTGATTAGCTCCTCTAAAATTCATACTTCAGCAAAAACATTGCACGCTCAAGAAATATAATCTGCTGTACAAAAAAGCACTTGGATGATGAACAAAATATTGTTGTTAAGTCCTTAGATGTTGGTTTTATGTCATTTATTAATGGTTTAAGGGACCATCGGTACCGTTGAGCGGTCTCAGATCAGGTGTCCTAATTGCAAACGGAAGAATACAAAACTGGGAATTATGAAGAAACACAGAAAGGCAAAAATAAATTTATACTGAATATCAGTAAAAGTTTAAAAAATTTGCCTTTTATCCTCAATATTAATGTGGCAGGTCGGAGTACAGAAAAAAGTTGATAGAAGCAGAAGATACTTGAAGACGATGTAATCAGTCCATCACCCTTAATTTTTTGAGGGGTCTCCCTCAGTTGGTGAAGGGGCATTGTTCCATAGAATGGGAACATGCTCTTCTCCAAAATGAGGGACTGACCACCCAAAATAAAGAACCCTTGTGTAGGCGAAACGTTTCGAAAAAAAAGATACCTAACTGTTGCATTGGTTTACCTAAAACCCTGTCGGTATTTTATCCTTTTTAATTTTCAAAAAACAACCCTGCATTTTCCAAAATAATATGAGAGTAAAAGGAAGTCTGTTCACACTATTTTGCGGTTTTTTTTTTTTGTGAATGAAAAAAAAATTCAATTGGATGCCTTAGCGGTTAGTAAAAAATATAACGATCTCTAACGTGAAAAAATTTGCCTTTTTGAAAAGAACTTTTTAGGTGTGACAGTGCTTAACTAGAGAAACGATGGGGGCTGTGTTGCATCCTTGCTGCTGTCTGTGCAATATTTAGTGTTTTTTGTTTCCGTATGACTGCTGCATTCAGTGTGATTGCACACTCCTGTTGATGCTGTACTCACTGTTAGCTGCTCACTGTGAATGCTGCACTCACGTATGTGCTGTCTCACTGTATAGCTGTGCTTGTGAATCTCACTCCGTTGACTCTGACCTTATACTGCGCATTTGGTGCATATGTGTGACTCCCGTGGGCTGCTTTTACACTGCTAATTTGGGGTGCATCTTGTTACTGTGGGTTTTGGGGCCGCCGATACAGTTTTTGTCTAACAATTTGCATTTTCCTTTGTTCTTGTGGGTTTGGCCCCCAGTTAATTTTTTTCTCTGTGCTTTTTCAAAACTCCTGGTTTTTGGAAGAATTCGATTTTTAATTTTTCCCCCTTTTTTTTCTATTTACTTATAAAAAATATTATTTATTTTAAAAATTTAATTATATTTAAATAAATATATATATAAATATTATATATATATTATCAAAAAACGCACTGCGACTAGCCGAGGATTCGAACCCGGGAATTTTCGGTCACCATAAGGCAGGCTAAGACAACACGGCTTCGAATTTTCGGCTAGTCGTAGTGTTGTTATTGATTAAATATATTATTGTAACCACGAACAAGTGATATTTAATCAATAACAACACTACGACTAGCCGAAAATTCGAACCCGTGTTGTCTTAGCCTGCCTTATGGTGACCGAAAATTCACGGGTTCGAATCCTCGGCTAGTCGCAGTGCTGTTTTTGATAATATATATATATATATATATATATATAATATATATATATATATATATATATATATATAATATATATATATATATATATATATATATATATATATATATATAATATATATATAATATATATATATATATATATATATATAATAACCAGTAATGAGTTTCGAGAGTCTTACTACTTTTTTTTTTATATTTTATTTAAAACAGTGCGATACAAATAGCAGAAATATATTAAAAGATACACGACAAAAGCTTACTGCACTAGAATTTCACTTAACCCGAAACCTAATATTGATACCATACTGCACAGTGGTAATATTGATACCATACTGCACAGTGGTAATATTGATACCATACTGCACAGTGGTAATATTGATACCATACTGCACAGTGGTAATATTGATACCATACTGCACAGTGGTAATATTGATACCATACTGCACAGTGGTAATATTGATACCATACTGCACAGTGGTAATACACACACACCCAACACACTGTATATTACAATGGTAATACACTCTCACACACAACACACCGTATATTACAGTGAATATACACTCACACTCAACACTATACATTACAGTGATATTGTTTTATTTGTTAAAGAACATCTCTAACAAGGTTACTTATACAAAACATCAAACACTGGAAATTATAAAGATTGTACAATAAAAGAAGAGATATAAAAAAAAAAAAAAAAAAAAAAAAAAAAAAACTAAACACGCACAATGACACACATACACAAGCACACATAGGTGAGGTTTCTGCCTGTCAACACACACGTATGAGAGACTAAATCTAAGATCTCAGGTGCTTAACAGAGCACCACGATACTCAAACATTAATTTAGGCGATTATCACAAGATCTTAACATACATAGGTATTTAGGATACAAAGAAGGAAACGGGATAATACTAAAAGTCACAATAAAAACATCCAATATAACAAAACAAAACTACGATGTGAAATTTTACATCTCAGCGGAACTAAGAAAAAATGATGCAAGTAGTTACATGTAATATAATATTACTGAAAAGCACACTAACACAGCATAAAATATAACAAAATAAGAACCAGTAGCTTATGCTAGGAAAAACTTTTTTTTTTTTTTTTTTTTTTTTTTTTTTTTTTTTTTTTTTTTTTTTTTTTTTTTTTTTTATTAA
>NW_026507383.1:0-17760 GCF_026875155.1 Cherax quadricarinatus
TGTTTTCCAAAGTCTTTGCCATTTTTATTTTTACAATTCTTTTTTTATTATTATTTGCAAACCTTAATTTGTGTATTTTATCCGGGTCAATTTAAATCTAATTATACTCTAATTCTTGTAAACAACTTATATAAGACCTTAGTGCAATTACAACTGAGAGTCTTGTTCCTTTATTATATTATTAGATTAATCACAGTTTTACTCAAGCTCATTCTAGCTCAATACATACTCAATACCAAATTCACTATACTAGACCATAGTGCAATTACTAGTGAGAGACTGGTGCTACTTTTAATTTGTATTTTTATATTATTAGATTAAATTCGTTGTACCATAGCTCATTCTACCTCAAGACATAGTCAATACCAATTTCACTATATTAGACCATAGTGCAATTACTAGTGAGAGACTAGTGCTATTTTTAATTTGTACTTTTATATTATTAGATTAAACCTATTGTACTTTAGCTCACTCTAGCTCAAAACATAGACTCCACAAAAGTCATTATTATATTTTTATATTACTAGTTTATACCTAGTTGTACTTTAGTTCATTCCAGCACAACACACAGACAACATCAACTTCATTATGTGTAGTAGTGACTATACCCTACATGACCAAAATACTCTAGCTATATACTTGTCCAAACTTCCAACCACTACAGATATCAGTAGTAGAACTCAACACACAACTCAGGATATAAATAACCATAATTCTAAACCTAGAAGATGATTGATCACGTTGACCCTGATCTAAACCTCCATAATCTGACACCCAATCAAAACCTATTGGAAAGTAACTGCCTTTATTACACAGCATCACAAGCCACCACTATCCTAAACAATGCTAAAAGTCTATCAGTACTTAACTACAACATCAGGTCCTTAAGCAAACACTATGATGACCTCCTAGCACTCCTTGAATCACTAAAGACACCCTTCTCCTGCATTATTCTTACTGAGACCTGGCTTAAGCAGGACACAATAGATATTTACCCTCTATCAGGATACACAGGAATTCACAACTGCAGACCAAACCAAGTTGGGGGTGGTATTGCAATCTATTACTCTAACCAATTATCTTGTCTTAGCACCACTTGCTTTAGTGACGAATATGGGGAATACATTTTTGTTAATTTTACTGTAAAAAAACCTCAAGACGCCTATAACAATCGGTGCCATTTACCGGATACCTCACACAAACATCCCAAATTTCAGTGAGAAATTAAAGTCACTAATAACAAACAGACAAATGAATAAGCACCACCTTCTCTTAGCTGGAGACTTCAACATCAACCTTGGCTTACTAGATGATCAGCCTGTAACTGATTTCATCAACAATATGAACAACACACTTCTCATACCAACAATAACTAAACCAACCAGGCTCACTGAGACAAGTGCAACCATAATAGACCCCATATGGACCAATATACTAGCCCCCCTTAAATCAGGGATAATCACAGATAGCACTACAGACCACTACCCTACCTTCCTCCTGACAAGCATTAGTAAACCACCACTTGAATACAACAAAGTCTCATTTAGACTCCATGACGAGGCCTCAGTAAGGAAGTTCACAGCTGACCTAGAGACTGTTGATTGGCCTACAGAATTCTCCAAGGCCAATGGTATTGATGGCTGGACAGACATTTTTCTTAACAAATTACTTAGACTATACAACAAACATTGTCCTATAAAAACAAAACAGATCACAAACAAACGGCTTGGTTGCCCATGGCTAACCAGCACCATTCTGAAATCCATTGACAAGAAACACCAATATGAAAAGCAATATAGACAGGGCTTAATACACAAAGATATTCTTAAACACTATTCATCAGCTCTCACCAAAGTAATTAAGAAAGCCAAACAACTATACTTGTGAAAATTTGTCTGGGCTGCCTCCAAGTGAGTCGCCTACCCTGGCAAACTCTGTTGACACCGAGCTCTGAGATGGGTACCTCAGCCTCACAAGTGGCTTATAGGACAGATTTTTCACAAATGATTGGTATTGCAAGAAACCTCGCCTGCATGCACGTATAAAGGACTAACTTACTTGGTGTTGCAGCATATATCCTGATCTTCAACTTCCTAAGCCTAGCTTTAGCCCCCTTGGACTTCCCCTTGGGAACCACGTGCAACCGGGAGCATTAATTCCTGCAATATTCAATCGTTATTAGTGTCCTGCCTGCACCTCAGAAATTCCTATATCCAAGAGGGTATGTATCCCCTAGTATAACTATGCAGACTCAGACGCTAGCTTCAGACGACTCTGAGACGCTGGTACTTACTGGGCATACTCTCTCTGTAGCACGCCGAGCCCTCAGTTAACTCAACCCACAAATCTCCTAAGTCACTGGCCAGATCCTACGGAAAAAGGTGAATATCTCGTCTTACTGTATGGGCTGATGGAGGAGATCATCTACGGTACATCGAGGTGTCTCTACCAGATTTCCCCAGGTCTCAGATGTGAAGACACTGTGGGGGCGCCGCCTGATGTTCACGGCACGTCTTGTCTAGTCGAAGTCTATCGTAAGAAGGACGCTATTCTGTCTTTGTGACCTGCGCCCCGCCATTCAAGCTAGGGCTGCCAGTTCTCCCTAGCTAACTTATCCTAATGTTTGCCTACATTATCGGCCTATTACTACCTATGTTAAGGTCTTAGGTCTACTCTATCATTATCTACAGATGCCTTAGTAAACCTAATATTAGTGTATTACCAGTAAACCTACCTACTCCTTCCCTGAAGAGTAAATCTATAAATTAAATAAGCTTACCAACCGCCAACCAGAGAATGCCTTGCTTGTTTGGGAGGGTTTAAGGGTCGCTCGGCTCAGACGACCAGACGCTCATGCTGGATCTGAGCTGTGGAACTATTTGGACCAAATAAATTTCCACAATACTACTCCAGTAGATTCACAGACACTAGAGGAGATAAAAAAAAGACCTGGAAAACACTCTCTCAGATTCTAGGGACCCACAAACTGAGAAAAACCAAGAATATTGTCCTAACTAAACCTAATGAAACACCACTACATCCCACTGACACAGCTAACAAGATAAACGACTTCTTCTCAACCATAGGATCTAATCTCTCCAGTAAAATCCCACATACCAATGCCCATGCCGGGGACTACCTAGATGGGAATTTCCCTAATTCCTTCTATCTTGCACCAACTGAGCCCACGGAAGTCACTGAGATTATAAAGTCACTTAAAAATAACTCGGGGAATCTGTCTCATGTCTCACCATTACTGTACAAGCGAGTGGCCCATGTCCTTTTGCATGCTATTTCATTACTTTTTAACAAGTCACTAGAGACTAGCACCTTCCCGAAACTACTCAAGATGGCAAGGGTTACACCAATACATAAAGGTGGTGACCCTACAGACTTAAACAACTATAGGCCAATATCTAACTTACCATTGCTATCCAAAATCTTTGAGAAACTCGTGCACAGGAGACTGTATTCATTTATAATAGCACAAAACATACTCAACCCCTGCCAATTTGGATTCAGGAAAAATAAAAGTACTAATGATGCAATCATAAAACTGCTAGATCTGCTTTACACAGCATTGGAAAATAAGGAAAATCCACTAGGAATTTTTATTGACCTAAGAAAAGCTTTTCACACAGTAGACCACGACATCCTACTCCACAAACTTGATCATTACGGTTTAAGAGGCCATGCGCTTGCTTATTTCAAATCTTACATTACTAATAGGTATCAGTATGTCACCATTAAAGACACAGCATCAGCAACACGGCCACTTGATACTGGAGTTCCGCAGGGAAGTGTCCTTGGTCCCCTGCTCTTCCTCATATACATCAATGACCTTCCAAACGTATCCCAACACCTGAAACCCATTCTCTTTGCTGATGACACGACTTATGTCATCTCTCACCCTAATCTTTCCACCCTCAACACCATTGTGAATGAGGAGCTGATTAAAATATCGACTTGGATGACAGCCAATAAACTTATGCTTAACACTGACAAAACCTACTATATATGTTTGGTAGCAGAGCAGGAGATGCACAAATTAACATTAAGATTGACAACACTCTAATTACCAGAAATAATGGGGGCAAATTCCTAGGCTTATACCTTGACAACAACCTGAATTTCAGCACCCATATCCAGCATATAACCAAAAAAGTATCCTAAACGGTTGGGATCCTCTCCAAGATACGATACTACGTGCCGCAAAATGCCCTTCTCACACTATACCACTCACTTATTTATCCATACCTCACCTATGCTATTGTGCTTGGGGATCAACTGCGCAACTCACCTAAAGCCAATAATAACCCAACAAAAAGCTGCAGTAAGAATAATCATAAATCCCATCCCTGGCAACACACCCCCCACTCTTCATAGACCTAAACTTACTCCCAGTTCAGTACATCCACACTTACTACTGTGCAATCTACATCTACAGGGCCTTAAACTCAAATATCAACCTTGACCTAAAACGCTTTCTTGATAGTTGTGACAGAACCCACAGGCATAACACCAGACACAAACATCTCTAACGACATTCCCCGTGTCCGACTAAACCTTTACAAAAATTCAATGTATGTCAAAGGCCCTAAAATCTGGAATACCCTACCTGAGAACTCTAGAACTGCAGACACATTCATCACCTTCAAAACTGCCATTAGAAAACATCTTATCTCCCTGATACACCCCGTCAACTAACTACACAAATACCACCTGGTGGTTCACACTTACACTCACTCATTTTGACCATAAACAAAATTATCTCAATCTTAAAATAATGAATCCTGTGATACTCCAATACTGAAACTATGTACTGTGCCAAAACAAAAGCATTCACATTGCTAAACTCACAAACTAGTATTTAGTCACTTAGCCATAATACCAACTTACCTCATAATTTGTAATATTTTACAATTAAGAATAAAACTAAGTCTGCCCGAAATGCCTAGCCATGCTAAGCGTTCTAGTGGTACACTCTGTAATCACAATTTTACTACATGTAAACCACACAATAACCAAATTTCTGTAAACTCAGCATTGTAATCCTTATAGAGAATAAACTTTGAATTGAATTGAATTGAATTGTCCACTTATTGAGGAATACAGAGACAGACAGTATAATAACCTATGTGACATGTCAAGATATCTTATTACTGAAAATAAGACTACCAATGTACTAAGGCAAATTTTCCTAATTGCTAGTAAGCATGGTAAAATTTGTGTGGACTGCGCCTCAAAGTGAGTACGCCTACCCTGGCAAACTCTGTTGACAAACCTGAGCTCTGAGGTTGGTACCTCACCTCACACGTGGCTTATAGGACGATTTTCACAATGATTGGAGAATAGTGCAAAAGAAACGAACCTCGGCCTATGCATGCACTTATAAAGGACTAACATACTTGGTGTTGCAGCGATATATCCATGATCTTCACTTCCCTAAGCTAAGCCTTAGCCCCTTTGGCGACACTCCCCCACAAAACAATGCGTGCAACCGGTAAGCAGCATTAATTCCTGCAATATTCAATTGTAAATAGTGTGTCGCTGCCTGCACCTAAGAAATTCCTATATCCAAGAGGGTATGTCTCCCCTAGTATAACTAATGCAGACTCAGACACTTATCGTTCCATGACAGCTCTTGAGACACTGGTAAACTTACTGGAGTCATATCTCAACTCGGTTGCAACCTTGGGGCCCACAGTTGACACTACGTTCACAATGCTCCCCAGACACTGTGCCAGTAACTAACTAGAAAAAATGAAGGTCTTGTTCTTTACTGTATTGGACCTAAACGGAGGTCATCTAGCGGTACATATTTCGATGTGCCTCTACCCCGAATGCCCACAAGTGCTCAGAGATGTGAAGACACGTGGGGGGCGTCGTCTGCTTGATCACGCACATCTTAGTACCAGTTGGTGTCTGTCTTAAAGAAAAGTGAGACTGTCCCCTTCTTCCAAACCCTCGTCTCTTCGTTCATAACTAGGTCTGCCAGTCCCTCTCCTGAGCTAACATATCCTAGTGTTTGCCTTCATGTATCGGCCTATTTACTACTCTATGTTAAGGGTCATAGACTCATATCAATATCTACAGATGCCCTAGTAAACCTAATAATAGTGTACTAGCCAGAAAAACGACAACCTGCCTACCTGAAGAGTAAAACTATAAATTAAATACATTGCCTACCCAAGAATCCATCGCCGACCAAGATAGAATGCTGTTTGTTTGGGAGGTGTTAAGGGCTGCCCAGCTCAGCCATCCCATACGACCATAAGCTGGATCTGCCTGTGGAACTTTAGGGACCAAATAAATTTCCACATCTCCCGCCGGCGAAGGAAGGCGCTTAAGTCTAGATCAAGTCTGCCTCCCGAAGGCCCTCCCAGTGGGCCCCTGTACTTGAGCGCCGTTCGACGGTCGTCCGGGTTGGTATCCGCTCAGCTCGGTCAGCTCTGGTCTATTTCTCATGTCCCGTCCCACCCCGTGTGGACCTCGAGAGGAACAAAGCCAGTTGGATGGGTCCTTATAGTCCTCGCATCCATTCATTTCTCCACTTTCACCCATTCTCACCGGCCCAGCCTGTCTGGGTGGGTTAACACTACCAGGCCAAGAGGCCATTATGCCTGAGTCCACGGATTTCTACTACACCAGGTCCCCCTCAATTAGCATCATCTAATTCTCCTCGGGGTCGCACCATATAATTGCTCCCGCAATGTTGTCAATGTAATCCCATCGCCACACCTGGGTGTCCATTTGTCCAGGATGTACACTCATTCTCTGATGTACCCTGCGCATTTCTTCATTGATTGGGGGGACCATTATGGCACCAAAATAATTCCCAGCTTCTTGGAAGACTGACACAAAATTGCAGGGAAGGGCTCAATCCTTAATTCAAACAGCATTGTGATTTGGGGGTGAGAGCTTCTGCTCGTCAATCCCATTTTATATACGTAGGACAGTAGGCCTGTTATTAACTCTTGCCTCTATCTAAACTAACACTGTCCTCAGTTCATCAAAGCTCACCCTCCTGGCCGTTGCAAGACCTTCCGAATGCACCTTGACTGGCCCCCATGCGTTCATAGTAATCCCTCTTGCCAAGCGCCCTGGGGAGCTATGAACCTCCACTCACACTCTATTCATCTTCAGGTCGTCTCATACTTCTCCGTTATCCTAAGAATCCGAAAACTTTATCGCCGCCCGTAAAGCTTGAAGAGCCGTTGTCCGAGATAATCAATTGTGGCACGAGAACTGCTGTAAACCTCCTGACACAACTTCACGAAAGTCCTCTGTTGACATATCTTCTGCCAACTCCAAATGCACCGCTCGAGTAGTGGCACAAGTAAACAGTAAGCGACAATACTTTTTCTGAGGGTCCTCCTTATCGGACTCCTTGGGTTTCTTCAATGTTATAGCCCCAGTCATAGTCATATTTTCCACAGTCTCAAAGGGCCTGTCACTACGAACCCGCGTCCTGGAGGCAGTGGTGGTGGACCTGGGCTTATGGTAGGGTCCTCCCATCGTACAACCAGGCAGATCGTGCAACTCTATAGTCCCTATTTGAACGGCCAGCTCGAGCCCTATCAGTACCCAGTAATTCTGACGTAGGCAGGTGAGGGTATCTCCAAACCCCCCCATGTAAGGTCCCGTCTGAAGGGCATCATGAATCAATAGCTCTGTCCCCATACCCTCCTTTCCTCAGCGAGCACGGTGAGTTTGGCCCCATGAGAGCTGAGCCAGAGTTTTGTATCTTCCCTGCATCTTATTAGCCCCGCATGACTAGGAAACAATCCCAATGAGTGAACCAATTTGCTGTTCCCTGATCGTCTCCGTTGGAACACAGCGTCCTAACGTCCATAGTAACCTGCTGCCGTGTTCACAAGTACTTTCCAGCACCTCCCTGGAAACCCTCCCTTTGGTACTAGCCTTATCCAATTATTCTCTGGGACGCGCCACGAGAGACTACTGTCGACCTTGGTCTTATTACCTTGTCATGCGCTTCCTCACAAATCGAAATACCATTCCGTGACTCACCTATAAGTTTTCTCCACAAGGAGTAAGCGCTGGGGACAAATAATTCAGTGTCGTTGTTCCCCGCCCATCAAAGTGTACTATGCTGCTGGGTTTCTCCAAATTTCTGAGTCCGGCCAGCAATCCCTTGCAGGTAACCAGCTCTGTGCCATTGAACGCAAATCTCGCATTTACTCAGCTTTCTGTGTGTCACCCCGTCGGTTTGTATCAAGTCGGCTGGGTTTTGATCTGTAGGCAGACATACAGAATTGTTGATAGGGGGTCGGTGTCCCGTATCTCCTTTACCCGATTCCTGACAAAGGGGACTTAACCTTCATTCAGGACCCACTGCCAAGCCACTCGTCCAAGTCTGTCCATACATAGTGTGTGACCACCCTCAGATTACTCACACCGTTGTCGCTCTACAAACTTCACTCCAGGTTCTTTGCTCCCAGCAACATCGCCGGTAGCTTCTAGCTTTGGGACGAGCAATCCTTCAGGGGTGTCACCCTGCATAACTGAGGTGGACCAGATGACTTTGGTCCCTGGCCACCAAATGACTTCTACTGGGCCACCAAAGGTCCCTGGAAGCGTGATGCATTCTAACAGAAGACGTTCAAGTCGTGAATCCGCGCCCGGTGCCCCGATGGACCGGGAATGTGTACTCGTGCAATTCCGCTAGGTCTTTGCTAAACCAATCCACACTCCTGGCAGAGACTTTCTGCAAGTTGGGGTTCATCCCTTACCTAGGTTCAGCTCCCAGTCTGTTGCAACTAGCATCCTCCCTCGAATGGTGATGGTGTCAAACAAAACCCAAACTATGATCGAATGGCGAGTTCTGCACTTTGCTCTAGCAAAAGGCACCTCCTGGTCAGCTTCCTTTCCCCATCAGGCTTCCTCTTTGCTCTGAAGTCTGTATTCCTTGATTTTCCCCCCAGTCCCAACAAACCGATGTTACCTCAGGCACTGATTAAGCCAGCATAAGAACTATAAGAACATAAGAAGGTAGGAATCAGCTGCAGAAGGCCTACGGCCATACGAGGCAGGTTGTCCTTATCAAAAACGACATCTACCTAAAGCTACTCCAAAATAACTTCCCGTATACCCCTGACACCAATCAAACCCACCTTCCCACTCATATATTTGTCCAGTCTCTTCTTAAAGCTACCAATGTCCAACCTCATCACCCCTCTGGGAAGACTGTTCCACGCATCTACAACACCTGTTAGTGGAAAAAAAAAAAAAAAAAAAATAATAAAAAAAAAAAAAAAAAAAAAAAACCTAGTACTTACCTTATTCCTTTCCAAATCTAAATTTATCCAACTAAATCCATTATTCCCTTTCTTTTATTTACCTGGTTCGACACCGCTCAGAACTTTATAAATGTCTCCTTGATTAATGCCTCATCCACTTATACCCTTCATGATATCTCCCGCTTATTCTACGCCTCTCCCAGATGAGTGGAGATTTAAGGCCTTTAAGTCTATCTCATTCGGGAGTTCCTTACCAGTAAATCATTTTAGTCATTCTTCTTGTATGTTCTCTAATGAGTCTATGTCCATCCTGTAGTAAAGGGGACCAAAACTAGCAGCAATAATCTAAATGAGGCCTCACTAGTGGATGATATAGCTGTAAAATTACTTTTGGACTTCTGTCCAAACGTTCCACCGTCCCCGCAACGTTGGATTGTTCTTGTCACCCAGATCTCTCAATGGCATGTTATCCGAGAAGGCATCTCCAGATAGGACTCTCGGTAAATGTCCAGCAACAGCCTTTCAATCGTTAGGTGGAACTTGCATGTTGTCTACATAAAATAGGGTTTCAGTAATTCTTTAAAAGCGGGCAGTTTACAGTTTCACAAGGGGTAGTCTATGTAGACTGTAATAAGAAAGGTGAACTAGTGGGCGACCAAACAACACTGCCCTGAAAATTGTAGGTAATCAATAACCTTTTGCTGGGCACCTACCTGTTTAGTCCAACCAACAAGAACCGTTGTGTAATTCCCTGTCCTGGCTGCAACCCAATACAAAGGAAAGCTTGCTAATGTCTGCCGCATAGGCGTACTGTTCTGTCCTGAATCTCAACAACAGAACATCTGTCTAATTTTCTTCGTCAGGAGGGCCCTGTTAGCAACAGTCGGTTCAACGATTGCTCACGGGGACTCGCCTGCGAGCTGCAGTTGAAGACTAACTCTGAAGGGAGTGGTATACCGGATCCTTGGTGACTGCCATGGTGAAGATAATGGGTGTTTTCCCCCAGGGCTGGCATTGGCACTTTCTCAATGAACCCAAGGGCCAGCTGGTCCTTAATAATATCATCAAATTTCCCCCACGCAGACCCTATCTTGGTCGAGGCTGTTCACCATGAATTCAAGCTGACGCCCGTGCCTTCTTCTTGAAATTAGTGGGCACGCGTTGGGTGTCCCAGGTGTTCCATGGGGAGTTGCACCCAATACTGTCCGTCCCTGAACTGCAAACATTGTATTCAAGTATTCTCGATACGTCTCACGTGTTCGGGGGGGCGGCGGTCACCATTTAATCCCTACTACATCCAGGTCCCATAGTTTATGGACCTCTGCACAGCGGATATGCCAACTTGCGTCATCGACAGACCTTCGTGGCACACCAAATGCGCATCACCAGTACAGCCTCAGACGCTGTAATACCAGAAAGCCCACCTTTCCCGGGGTCGCTGGTGAAGTGAGCAGGTACTCTGCGCTCCCTACGAATTGTACCCCAGTGGAGTCCTGACAGGCCCACACCCTCTTTGATACGCCTTCTCAGGGTAGACACGAAACTCGTCTAAGTAGTCCCCCTCCTACCAAATCCTACATTACTAACGTTTGTCTGTAGGCAATGTCTGGTTCCGCTAGCTTTTCACACCCAACTCCCTCAAAACGTTATACTGCTGCAGCAGTCCCTTATGGTAATGATATTGGGCAGTCCTCTTCACGTATCAGGCTGAATTCCGTCATGCCCGGCTAACCTGACCGTCACTTTGACTACTGAATAAGACCTGCCCGTGGACTATTCCCACCAAACCCTTCCACCTTCAATGTCAACTTTACCAACTGTCTCTCCAGCTTCAACCTAGCTGCTAGACTCGTCCCTGATGAAGGATCTCTGTGCCCGCATGTCGAAGAACAAACGGGTCGTTCAGACTTCTTCCCGTGTTTGGCAACCACCGCCATTATTGGTGGGGCAATGGCCACCGAACCATTGATACTGCACGACCAAATCAAATTCTCGTGCCGTCCTCTGCCACAGCTCATCCGCAACTTCCGACTTGTTCTTGCTCTGCCTCTCCTTTCTCTGCGGGTTGCTCTCGGCCATGAACTTGGCGCTAATCCGCATCATTAGGACGCAGTGCACTGTGGTGGCATACCCTTCCAGCGCCACGAGACCCGCTGAGCAGGGCACTACAGTTCGCTGCAAAATTTCTCGTCAGAAACCCTTGAAACAAAGTCTCAACTCCCTTATCGTTTGAAACCCTTTGGTTATAGTGGTGAAGCTTGAACACCCTGAACTAGCAGTACTTTCGTTCACATAAACAAGGCACGCGACTCTTAACTGGCAAGCCTGAATACTTCTCCCCTTGGCTCTGGGGGTGGAGACTTGTCGTGGGCATAATATGAGGCCATCCCAAGGTAGGAGGTGTGGTTTAGCTTTATCTCTGCGAGTACTGGAGGTGTGATCGATGGTCCACCATGGTCGGCAATTTCTCCCCCCTACCTATGGCTCAGTGAGTTCACGAGATCTCCCAACCCCTCAACGATCTGTTTTGTATTGTGAACGGTTCGTTCAATAATTATAAGTGCAACCCATGCACTTGTAGTGCCGAGCGCATATTTCCTCTGAAACACTCTGACAGGATGAACCAATCAGACTTACTCCCAATCGATGTAAATCCTTTAAGACCTATTCGTCAAACTCATAACTTCGATTCGGAACTTCTCTAAGCTTCTGACAGTCCATGCCGACAAGCCCTAGATCCAACAAAACCGAGAGTAAAGTATAGCAACCTTTATCTCCTCAGTGTTGCAAACGTGTCCCCTTTAATTGGTGTCGTTGGCATGTTGGTAATTGAGTGTCGGTGGTTGTAATGCCGGACCAAGTCCAAGGCTATATTTACCCTGAGCTGTGAACGTAAATATGTAAACTTGACGGCATCATGACAAATCATCTCATGTCATCTATCTGGCTTTAAACTGATCACAGTAAAGCATGTACTCTGTTAAAGGTTCTGTCAAACGTGGTAAATTCAACGGGGAAATCTGGGCAAACACATTAACAGGCTGCTGTTTGTTCGTGTCTCCTTGAAACATTTGCTGGCCCCTGCTGTACCGACCTCAAAGTCTTTATTAACTGCCTGCAGAGTCTCAACTCTGCTTTACACTCTGCCCTTGCTTTTCGTCAAGTCCGTCTGGCTACTTCGACTGTATAATTCAGACTTCACCTGTATGTATAGGCCCCTCTGTCTCCATAAAGGATAAATGATCTCTCCTCCAGTCTAAGCTCCAAATGGTTTCAGGCAACTCTCTAAATCCTCCCAGTCTACGTCGATCTTGCCTGACCGTACGACACTCCTCACATGCTTTGCTCAGGCGGCCCCTTATAGTCTTCCCATATACATTGCTTTAATGACTAGAGCTGGACAGCTGAACTTGCATCTTCAAACCTACCATAGTTGCGGTTTAGTTAAAAATCGCGGTACTAATTTGTACATTCTCAATTAGCCCACCCACAGCACGAACAGGTATTAGGCAAGAATGAACGAGTCTCAAGGCTCTCAACAAGCTTGACAACTCCGCTTTATTATATTGACTCTACTCCCAGAATGCAAAATGTACACTGTTTACTTTCAAATCCCAATTGAGTGTGTATCGATTTGAAAGCTTAACCTAGCACTTAACTGTACAATGCCAGCAAATAATTAACAGAACATAACTAGTCTCGACCTCAGGAATAATTCACATAATCCCACATTAACATGAATCAAAGACAATGAAAATCACACAATAAAAAAAAGGTGCAGTATACAATTAAATCACTGGTTAACACTCAGGTTAAATTCAACAATTCAACTTGTGAAACAGTAAAATAAATAAAGTATGTAACCGCTTGGCCTAACTGTGCCCAGCTTAAATCTGTCTAGCGTGGATGGTTGGTTAAAGGAAAATCCCTAACCTAGCTAGTGTGCTATAACTTAAACCTGCTTTATAACACTCCTGTAAATATAACTAGTTCAAATGACTGTCCTAACTACTTAAAACCTTTATAAAAATTTGCACAAGCCTAACCTAACTGTGGCTACCTTTGCAAAACCACTGTAAGTAATCAACACACAAGTCTCGCTACTCTGATTACTATTAATCACTTGTAAATAATTAAATTCACAAAGCTTCTCTAGCCTACCTGGCCTGCCTGTAAATTACAGAGCAAATAACAAACTTCTGTGTAGAGTCCAGCTGGCCTAAGCCTCTGTGTAACTTGACCTAGGAGGTGTGCAACCTTAACCTAACTTTTTAAAAACGGTTTCCCTAACTGTGGCCTAGGTATGATAGCTTAACCGCTAATTCTGTTTAAACTGGTTCTCCTAACTGTGGCCTATGCTATGATAGCTAACCTAGCTAATTACCACAACACAGGTTATTGAAGGACCACTTTTGTGAAAATTTTGTTGATGGACTGCCTCCAAGTGAGTCCCCTACCCCTGGCAAACTCGTTGACAAGAGACCGAGCTCTTCAGAGGTGGTACCATCAGCCTCACAAGTGGCTTATAGACAGATATTCACAAATGATTGGTATTGCGGCAAAGAAACTTCGCCTTCATGCACGTATAGAAAGGACTAACGAATACTTGGTGTTGCAGCAATAACTGATCTTCACTTCCCTAATCTAGCCGTAGCCCCTTTGGACTCCCCCTCAGCACCACGTGCCATCCGGGAAGCATTTAATTCCTGCAATTATCAAGGTCGTAAATTATGTCCTGGCCTGCGACCTCAGAAATTTCTATATCCAAGAGGGTAGTATCTTCTAGTATAACTATTCAGACTCTAGACACTATCTTCATGACTTGCACCTGAGACACTGGGTACATAGCTGGGCATTCCCCTCATCCTGTTAGCAAACCGGGCTCACGTCATTCAATCTTAGCCTCAACACTGGGCCAGTAATCTATAAAACGGAAAAAAGTGAAGGTCTTTGTCTATACTGAATAGGTATGGGCCTTACGGAGGTCATCAATGGTACATTTGGGTGCCTCTAACCGGATAATTACCCCAAGTCTCAGTATGTGAAGACATGTGGGAGGGGGGGGTGGGGGTGCGGCCGTATGCCTGATCTACTGCGTGCAAACGTGTCTTGTCCAAGTTGGTGTCCCAGTACATAAGAAGAAGCTGAGCTGGTCCCTTCATCCAGAACCCATCGATACTCTTCTTTCGTGTCAAATGGTACTAAGGGCTTGTTGCCAGTTCTCTCTCCTTTCACTCTTGTATTACTGGTTCTCCCTAGCTAACATTATAATCCTAGTGTTTGCCTCTACATTATCGGCCTATTACATTACCTAATGTTAAATGGTCAGATAAGGTCTCATACATTAATGAACCTAAAATTAGTGACAACGCCTTTAGGATATAAGATACGCCCGTGACCGTAACATTCCTGAATCTGACGCTAGGGTCCTCTCCTCTACGCTGTACTATTCCATCCCTGAAAGGTAAATCTATGAAAATAAAATATACATTCCTATGATGTCATTCCTTACCTAACGATATTTATCCAGAATGACGCGCAGACGCAGATCATTATAATATAGAAAAGTCATGATTGTAATGGTATTGGGTGAAATAAGTCGCTCCGTTACTAACACAGAGGTCCCTGCCCGACGGCGGCAGTCTGCGTCCTGCGACCGCGCCCTACGAGGCACGGACGTAGCCAGAAGCATTTATCACTCAGCATAGATTCTGCGATATGATGCAACTAGGAGGCTATGAGAGGCTCAGACACGATATAGAGCCGTGACCCGTTAACGTGCGCAATTCTGGATCTGCCCCTTGCCTGGGTGGACCTTTAGGGAGCCAATAATAAATTATGTTGCCCAGCTATTAACAAGATCCAGTGAACAAGAGAAAATGTTGAAGAATAAATCCATATGTAATTCCCCTAATACCTAACGGCAGACCCCTGTTGTTGGGCTTTGTGGCTATTTATCCTAAGCCTTGGTTATGATTATAGTTCGCTATGATTGGACATTGATTTTTTTAATGAGGTGCTCTTGAGGAGCGGCTGCTTCGGTCCATAATGGCCACCTCTCGTCCAAGTACTTAGTCGGTTCCATATTCGTGTCACGGCTGGATCTGGAACGAATTGTCTGTTTCTTCGCTCCAGCTCATCGAGGATAAGGATAATTGGGGTGCATTAGGTCAAGGCCAAAAAACTGAAAGCAAAGATGCCACTTATTGAGGGCAAAAACTAAAAAATCTCGAAAAAGAAGACCCAGTCTGGCAACACTGTTTATGTAATCCGTCTAGGGCTGGGCAATGAAAAAAACGTATATAAAGCCATAATTGTGGATAGGTCTCCCAGAGAAAATATCTACAAAAGGGCTTGGTAACACTACTGAAAGGCTTTCAAGTAGGTAAAATGGTAAGCGTGTTCTGGTGTAAATAATGATTTCTGTGATGGGCAATAGATATTTTTGATAGGTAGTGTCCATTATGCAACCATTTTGTATAAGTTATGAAAAGAAATGCGGAGTACCCCTGGTGCCAAGGACCGCAGGGAGGTCACGTGATGTATGGGCAGGCTTCCTCGTACTGATAATGAATGACTGTATGAGAGCCATAAATACAGTTTACTGTGTGTCTTACTCATGAATTATCCACACGCCAGTATAAGATATACTTCAATAGAGGATGAAGTTGAACCTGTTATAAATAGATGGGAATTGGACAGCATAAGGATCAGTGTAAATGAATAGAAAGTCCAGATGATTCCTTTCTACTCAAGAACAATACCAGAAGGATGTTAAATTTGAATCGGGCAATCGGGTGAGATTCCGGGAAAGCTGAACCCCCCAGACCTCCCAACAATTACCATGGCGATGGCCCAATTAAAGCTCAGCCCACGAATAGTAAACACCAAAACTGTTACGCTTACAGAAAAAATTAATGAGCAAAAATAATAAATTCATAGGGAGGTACCCCCCGAGGCCCAGATTTTGGGTAAAATATTTGCCACACAGGAGTGGAAGGGGTTTCAAAAAGACCACTCCTTGGGATTGGTTTAATTGATGCCAGGATAACAAAAATGCCTAGTTTGAATGACTGTTTGATGACGGTCCGTCGTTGACGACAAAATGGGAGACATATTTTTAAAACTTCAGGTTAAGAATTATGCCTTTACGGCAGACATATGTAAAACTTTTTGAGAGTGGGTTCGGAGGCTACCGGGTTGCAAAAGGGTTCTTATGGGCCCGAGAAACCTAGTGCCCACTTAGTCCCTGAAGATTTCGCTTCAGGGGTGCATTGTTTTTGGTTCTACCTCCAGTCCGTTCCTACTCCAGGCAACGATAAATGCAACCTTTAAATGACGGGTGGGCCAGGGGGGAGTAATGGGTAAACAATTTTATGTGGACAATTTCCCGGGGGGGACGTCTACTGAAGAGGAACTAATGAGCATATATGAAGGGGCTAATGAAATAAGGGAAGGTGCAAAAATGCCCCTGAGGGGGAATGGAACAGTAATTTGTCAGTTTAAGGGCTCAAATAAATAAAGACAACCCTGGAGTTGAAGTGTTAAATATAGAAATAGTAAGTGCTGGGACTTTTTGGGAAAGGAGACTTTTATCGTTAAAAGCTAATAACTACAGCATGCCAATAAATTTTAACCAAGAGAGTCTTACTTGCGGAAGTTTCAAAATGCTTCGATCCCCTAGGGTTAGTGTCACCACTTACCATAAGAGGGAAAAATTTTTGATACAAGAAGCATGGAAGCTTAAAAAGTGTTGGGGGTGAAACCCACCTGAGGAAATTTTTTGAAAGGTGGAAGAACTAATAGGTGAATATTAAAATTACAATGTTTGGGGTTCCCACGTAATGTGGCCAGTCAAGATGGAGAAAATTACTCCATATTTTTTCGAGCTTCGAAATTAGCTAGGAGCAGTCGCTTACCCTTTAAAATAATAGGCCCTTTCTCTTGTTATGTCTAAGGCTGGTTTGGCTCATTCAACAGTCCTTACCCCATTGGAATTAACGGGATTTTGTAGGTGTCAAATTTTAACCCCCTTTTAAAAAGAAAAAATTGCGAGAGATAAATATCAGCGACCCGTAATTTGGGAAATGAGTATCCTTAAATGGATTTTAAAAAAAATTAAATTGTGTATGTACAAAACAGAGTCGCTGAAAAACAATAAATGCAGGGGAAAAATTTAAAAGTTTGGGGCAGCATATGTTAACCCTTTTAATCATTTTCCCGGGGCGAGAATCCGGCTGCTTCTTGCTCGAGGTTACTTATGAAAAATTTTTTGAGTGCTTTTATGTGTTTTAAAAGGCCAAATTGGCGGTGGACAAAATTTAACTGGCCGTGCAAAAGGACAATTGCTCCTGTCGAAATTACGGTTGACCGTAGTCAGGTCCCCCTTACCCATTTACTAATAGGTACCTTCTTCACAATTTAGCGTGACAAGGTTAGTTTTTTTTAAATTTTTAAGTAAGAGAAATTCAAAATTTTTTTCCCATCCCCTGGGGAAAAT